>JABASD010001415.1:0-40784 GCA_019776165.1 Pogonognathellus flavescens
TGCCCAGTTGAATTATTTTGCAATCTTGTCATCTTACGGCAATGTAACTACCTATTTGTAGGAATTTCGTCCGATTGAATAAATACAAATACAAAATACAATCTAGGGTAAGAGACAGAAATATTTATTCGATTTATTTTTTATGACTGCAGGTTATCATTTACATAAAGTGCAAATATGATTTAAATTTCTCGTAAAAGGTTAGTACAAATGCAGAAAGTACCAGGTTAGCTATACACAAGGCAGGCAGAAACAATTGACAACAAAGGATAGGTTTAGTTATAGTTTAGTTATGTGTTGTATCTGCATATCAAAGATTTTTAAGGTGGGTATTACATATTACATTCTCCTTGAAAGTATTTTTTCTTGATTCAGTCAAAGTCCTTTGACTGTGACAAGTACGTCGTTTCGATATCTATCTAAGTTTTTATTACCCTTTTCTTATCTGTGACTGATTTAGTTCTGTTGAAAGTAGACAATTCACATAGATATGTGGCATGATACCTATTCCGGTTTTACTCTCGTATATTATAACTGTAACCATTCTATTCACTTATTATGTCTGGTCAAGTTGAATTTTCTAACCTGAACAATTCGAGTTAAGGCAGTGAAAGATTACGAGTAGCAGTAAATTAAAACTCTCTCATACAGATGAAATCTGTAGCGGTAGGTAAGACACAGACTACAAATCGTTACGCACTTACTTATTGATCTCTTTGAGAGCTTTATGTTCTGCCACACGGCTACCTCGTCCTATATATTAGCCACTGCTTGTTTAAAATGTAGCGAGCTGATTAACATTTGCTTTCGGCTGACATACAAATAGGAAATCACGATTTTAACCTACACGGCTCACTTCATGTAAAACATGCATTCATTATTATGCGTATGTATATAATCACATTTTTATATCAGTCAGTCTTCATCAGTCACAGACGATCCTATCCTATGACATTTCTCTGACAGAATTTTATCAGACTCAAGCTAATAATAATAACACGTTCCATTACAATTCATGACATTACATACAGTATACTTATATCTTGAAGTAATATTATTATGTACTATTCTAGCATAAAAAAAGTTTTTACGTGCATTCATAGAAAAAAATAAAGTTTTGTCTTTCCAATGTATTCAATTTTACACTGCTTCACAAAATAATGACGATTTCTAATATACTATATCATACAATGAAGCAGATTAACGGGGTATAAAACTTAAAATGTGTCATAAAAATCAAATCGTGGATTTATTGTCGAACCATCTTACAAACTGACACTGATATAGATATCCCACCAAGAGAGGATGCTGAGACTTTACGATACTAATTTATTGATTCACATAATAATATGGGAACTAAGTTTTTAATATTTACATCTTCTAGGCAGGTAATTGAAATTGACTTAATTACTGTACCTAGGTAGATTATTTGGTGTTTTACCATTTAAGAAAATCTTGTAGTTACAAATTTTGGGACAGTACTTGAACCTTATGTTTTCAAATTAGTGCCTATACATCTTGGTGAATCAGTTTTACTGAAGATGAAATGACCAAAGCAATAATAAAGAGTTCGTCTATCCGTGTAGACCTTTTGCATCTATTTGTCGTGGAGCCATTATTTTGTGTATAATATATTGGGATTGACTCGAATTCTTTGAGCAACACAAGCATCATTGAGTGTTGAATAAGAATGAGTTCTGAGAGTTGACACTTGTCTACCATGATTTTGGCTGTGGTTGATTATAGCACGATTTCATGCAGAGTGATTCCTTAAGGTAGCAAATGTATTTGTCACGTCATCTTATTGCGTTCATGGCGGATTGGGGAAGTCCCCTTTTATTGCAAAAAATGCTCTATTAAATGCTTCGCTAACTTCAACTTATACTGTAAAGTGAACAGTGTGTCTACAACCTACCAAATATTCATGAAACAATTTAAATGCCTGTACTATGCCTGCTGTATGAAACATGCGTGATTCTGTTTAAATTCTACAAAGCAAATTATTCCTAACTTACAAAGCAGTAGAGTACGATACACACCTATCTACTTTACCAAGATAAAAGACAGTACTATAATATTACTTTGGTATATTTAAGTGGTATATGCAAATATAAGGCAAAAATTTCGTAGGATGAAATTGCAGCTACTAAATTAACGACTGTCTAACCTAAAATTGTATTATTGTAGTAAAATAAAATTTGCTTTGCGCTGATTTACAACCACTATAGTCTGGTCTAATACTGACTGAGGTGTGTATAGTACAGATATATCTAGTAAGATATGCAGTCGGTAATGCAGACACAATATATTTTTCAGACTGATGTGTAGGTACACGATTTCGAATTGAGAGTACGTACACACAATACTTTTAAGGCAGTCAGCAGTTATCAAATAGTGACTGACAAAGTATGCGCTAAGCCAAGTTAATTGATTTCTGAAACAAGTTACTTCTTTTGGCAAGGTAAAGCTAAATTTTATTGCAGCACAATGCGGCAGACGTACAGCCCTATAATAATTTTTAATTGCAATTGCGTTTTAAGTAGGATGACTCGTTCAATTCTTGCAGAATTAGTACAAAGTCCTACACCACCACAACCAAAACACAACGTAATGAAAAGATGAGGTAGCCAAAACAGTAAAATGATAATTACAAAAAGATGGTGTTAATTAATCACGACTATGTATTGTTAATTAGTCCCAGTAGTCCACTCATGGAAGTTTTAAAGGATCTTTTGATTTAGGCAATGCAAGCAAAGGTATTTCATTACAGCGCGTCCTCCACCACCGCTTTTCGTGCATCTACTTATATCTTCACACACACACAGTGTGAATACCTAGAAATGAATCTGTATGCATTGTGTAGTATGAAACAAAATATAATAAATTTTTTGCAAAGACCCGTGTAGTACATGCACATGCTATGCCATACATGTTTTATATACTTGAGACAACACTGTACTCCTATTATTCCATACATAGAGAGATCGAGATGTTGCTTTAGTACAGTGAACATTTATAATAAACGTTTCTTCTGTTCTTCTCAGTCTATGTTCCTTGCATTGTATTGAAATTGAAGTCACATCACTTCGCATCGCATTATGATGATTAGTATGTATTCGTATTCATTCGTGTTTCATTCTCAAGACAGTCTTATACTTAGTATTCTTACTCACCTACACATTAAACTTAAAGTTACTGCACTATGTCTATGTTGTACTTATGATTTGACCCACTTTTATATATTATTATTATTTTCGCATAGTAAACATGTATACACGTACAATACAAAGAGGTAACTTACCTACCTCGCCTAACACTTGTCCCAATATAATATGTATGGATGGATATAAAAAGAGAATCCATGTAGACCCAAGCAAAAAGTCAAGACAGATAGATTAGATACATTCTGTCAATAATATTATGTTTGTCTTGTGCCTTCTATAGACGCTATGACTGTCTATCTTATATGAAAATGATGATTCTATACAAAGTGTATATTATACTGGTACGTTTATACAGAAGTGATATTACATACAGATGTATTTACTTAGAGGGAGCTTAGGCAAGTTATGTTATTAGCTATAATATTATTTATTATTATTGGTAAGAACCCACGCTGAGCTGATTTTCCCTACAGACTTGATTTGCACGAATTTATTGGCAGTTCTTGTTAGAACGGTTTGCAATTGCAAAGAGAATACTAACTGGCAAAAGAAAAATTGCTACAGATGTTTGACGGAAAAAATCTGCAGCATAGACAGAGAGAGAAGCAGAGTTATACTTTGGAGTAATGAAAACTAAGAAAATTAAACGTAAGGTACAAAGTAAAATTGCTAACAATAAGTGATTCTCTACTACTTATCGATTTCAGGGGACGCAGAGAGATAGTGCAAATAATGTGTTTGTCTAATCGGCTATGAAAATATGGATTTATACTGGCAGCAGAACGTATAGTGGTTACATTGTGTGTAATATGTGCTCGTGTCCTGCCTGAAAAAATTTATGAGTAGAAATAGCCGCTTTGAACTATGGGCTATCACGAGTTGGAAAAAATTTCTCATGAAGTCTTCATAATTACTTAGCTACTTACAAAGAAGATCGCTTTCTATTCAAATCTCGTGATTAAAATTACGGAATGCTTGTAGGTAGAAGATAAGGAATAAAACAAACTCGCCTGTGAGAGAGCGGTATGTTGGCGTTTCTGTGCAGGATGTGGATTGGACGTCAGTTCTGTAAGAAAATAGTCCTCTCTTAGAACAACAACCCATTTACTTACTAAAAGTACAAGAAGTCATTGTTGTGGTCAGCAAGTTATTATAGCTGCAGTCCAGTCAAGTCCAGTTTTTAACTTTCGTATTTATGATTAACATCTACAATGTCCGTATGTGTCTAACTATACGTGTCTTTAAATTAGCTAGTGTGCTGTGCGAAAATCATTGTGGAAAATTTATATCCATGTTTTGGTTAAAATAACCACTTACTTGTGCAGCAATAATTTAAACGTTGTGCTTTAAACAGAGAAACAAACGAAATGCAAACGCCTTGCCTGAGGACTCATTAGCTCTGGCTCATAAACATAACTAATTAAGAAATTCAGCTTGCTGCTGTATTTTCTGTACCTTTTGTCTTTTTTGTTACATTTTAAAGTATAGAAACTTGCAGAAATGGCCAATAAAATTCAAATCAAGTAGCCTACCAACGTTTTCACTTATTTGGCTGTCGAGAGCCTTTCGTAAACTCTGATGATTAATGAGTTCTGCAGTAAATGGGGTTGCTTGCTCCTTCTTAAACGAAAATAAGTCATTTGGGCATATGTAAAGTAAACTGACTTAATAATCACGAGAGAAAAAAAAGAATCTTTCATGATGTCGGCGATGTGACCATGTTAATGAAAATAAAAGGTCAGAGGTTACTCAAAATGTTGTTTGTAAAAATCTATGTCACCATTTCTACATTATTTGCTTGCTGCCAAAAACATAAAAGCAATTATTAATAAAAGGGAATCTGCTCGAAAGAAAACACAAAAAAACTAGCAGTTCAACGTACCTTTAGAGCTCTGTGAAAAACAACAACATATTTATTCCTATACACCTATCTTCTATATAGATACTATAAAATACGTATTGGAATACACATCACGTTGTTAATTATAAAGCTTTGTAGTTCTATATTGTGTTTTATACTACACATGAATAGCTGTAATGTAATCTAATGACAATTAAATGTACATAAATTGGTGCAACAAGTAATTCATCAGATCGTACATGTAACTTGAGACAGTAAACAAACTAGAGCAATCAACATCAACCTTAATGAGTTGTCGTTGTCGAAATTTCAACTTCAACTTCAAACAGAGCAAAGCTAAAGTTCAAGTCGCGTCAGTCAAGTCAAGATGGGAAAGAGCATAATAATAATTACATGTTACGCACTCGACCCATTGGCTATTGCAATCAGATGCTGTTGTAATGCAAATGCAATTCCCAATGTGATATTCAAGTAAAGTACACAAGACAGGTATGCATATACATCAATAGAGTGTAAAATCCAAGACACACACGCAGAATACTACATGGCATGTGCGATATAGTTAGATATTATAACTTACACAGAAAGTGTAATGTGATTTGACGTGGCGCGACTAACCTACTCGGCTCTTCAAATCACATTATTATAATAGAGGAAAAAATAACTTTTTGCAATAAGTCGATGATCCGTCATTTAATGTTCAGTGTGCCTACTATGCTGACTGAGAGCTTTATAAGTACATTATTGTTATAGAAATAATAATAACAGTGTGTGTTGCATTACAAAAATATTATATTGTACAGCATAAGCAGTAGCTAGCATTTATGGTTATGTAGTATAAGCACTTAGGGTTGCAGCGCATGTATAGGTTGTAGTAGCAGTAATAATAAGTATGAATGCCTTACTGAAATCTTATATTGTATGGAAATGAGACAGATTGAGGTGACTAAGACCCAGAGGCGATGTGGCTTGCGTTAAGCTCAAATGTCACACAATTCATGTGTGTGTGTGAAGGTACACTGCCCATGTGCAAGATTCTTCAGCATACACGAACCACACTGTTAATAATCGTTCATTTAAAATCAACTCGATTACTAGTGGTATATTATTTTTATATGGAAATAGCGGCATTTTTATTAATTCGGTGGAATCCTGTATAAGTGCATTCATTCATACAGATATTTAAACGCTGCAGTTGCATTGTGAATTGTGCAAACGCTTAATTTTTCTGGGCAGGCAAAAAGCTACTCCTACTACTGCATGCAACTAGAATTGCTACTAGTTTTTGTGGTGTTTGTAGTTTTTTGTAATTTTTTAAGTGAAAAGCAATTGTCATATACAAATTATATTAGTTGTCAGTAAATGCTATTAATTTCTTGAGCTTCATCCTTTGTCCTTAATGTTTTATGATTGTTTATAGTGTCATTTGATTAATAATTGTGTGATTTGATTGAGAAATGACGCTTTGACATCTATGTACATAATAATGTTTAAACAATATTTTCTGTGTGTGTATTAATAGCTAATAAATACATAAATCGTAGATTATAATATTTGTAGATCTTACTTAAGATGTAGATAGATTTACAATGCTGATGCAGTTGGATGCAATTTCTGTACTGTTATATAGAAGCATTTGTTTACTGAATTTATTCTATGCTATTAATATTACGATTGACGATTAGAGTACTTGTTCAAGTTTGTTCAACTATGTTTATTGCCTTGTAGAATTGCTGGTAGTAGTTTCACCTTGCCTGTACATAATATTATTTTATTAATGCTGGCTAGCCTTTTATTATCATTGCGTAGCGACTGCAGACTTGTTTGTTGGTTCACTGAGGTATGCGACTGACTCCTCTAAAAGATTAACAAGCACGTTGTGTCCTATTTTCTTGTCCATGAAAGAAACAGATAGGTAGTCATTAAATCGATGACTAAGCAATAAGTTTCTCTATCGAGATCTATATTTGATCTATTGGTTATTAGCAATGCAATGGAATGATATCTCTATCTGTGATTATGGGGCAAGGCAATTAACTTAAGTGTCTGCATGTTCACACGACTCCTGTTCACAAACCTAAAAGTCTCATGCAAACAGATGCAGGCAAAAAATATGTAGGGCTGCGCTGCATAGCTCTATTAGTCTACAGGTGTTGAAAACTTTATGAAAATAAACATACAGTACCCACAGAGATACTCAGGTACAGGCAAAAAACAAGGGTAATCACAAATTGCATTAGTGGTTACAGCCGGACTTTAAAAAAATCACGAGTAAGTTAAAGATGGTGTGAGTGTGTGTGAATAATTACGAAAATTTAATTGTAGAACTGACGTTGTTTAATCGTCTCTGAGCTGATCCGGATTGAATTTTGTGTTGCTCAATTAAGCATTTCCTTCTTTGTTGACTCAAGCTGTGCCCCAAATTAACATCGTACCATGCCAAGCTGTGTCATCAAATGTTTGGGTTTGTCCAATTATGGTACTATTAACTTTACAAGTTAATAGTATCTTCTTTATGACTTGTATAAGCTCATGGTGGTTTTACTTTCTTCAGCTCAGCTCTTCTCCAATTTGCCATTAAAAATTCAATGCATTAAGTTATCCAAAATTGATTGCTAAAATACATTCTCTGATTTTTTGTTTTAGAATTTGCTTTTTTTAGCCTATAGTGCTACTAAGTGTTTTCTTTAACCTAATCAACATGGACTTTAGGAATGAAAAGTATTATTGTTGTTTTTCTTTTCGATGTCTAATATTACCTTAATAATGCCTATGCTGATATCAAACCGTACTTAAGCTATGTCAATATTAACATTGTTAATGTTTTGGTTGTCCACTAATTTTATAGTTACAGCTAATTTTATACATACAATATTCGATTGTAGATTTCAAAAGCAGATGAAATGAATGTAAGCTAAAATTCAAGTTTGATGAAGAATTAAAAAAGTAGGTAAGATGAAGATTTTGAAGGACTAAAACTTGAAATCGCATGTAGCAACATCGGTACACATAATATGCAAATAAAACAAGAAAAGTAATATACACCATAATAAGTGTTAGTATACAAGGATTGCTTTGTGAAATGATTGAATTTTTTATGTGTGCAATGCAGAGGATTTTCAGATCACATGTGTACGTAGGAACATGGATTTGTGTAGAGACAGAGAGGTGAGATGAGTGTAATGTATCCAAATTGTACACTCATTATCAAAGTTACGACTTGACATTAGCTCTAAAAGTTCTATGTGAAAATTCTTGAGCACGAATTTTGCCACAGGTCAACTTAAGACAAACTCTTGGTGCCATAAAAGGTCAAAGTAGGGCGAAATAAGATTAATTTCTCACGGAGACTTTTGTGGGTTTGTGTATACGTATGGTTTAAAACTATAGGAAATTCTATTCCATTGTGTTGTAAATTGCAACCTATACGAATAACATACCGTATTATTGTTTATCTTGGAAATAATAATATAGAAATCGCTATATATGGTGTAGTATGTGTATTGTTATATATAGAGAATTCATCTGAGGGCTTATTGGTATTGTTAGCAGTAAAAAGCATACCGAATCCAAATCAAATCATGTGTAATAGTAATGAATGTTAGTTGAACAAATATAAAATAAAAATCCAAATTGTAATTTACAATCGTAGCGAAACGAACTGGATATTTGACTTAATTTTGTGTGTAGAGAGAGAGAGAGATAAGTTCACCTCCTCTTGTTCTCGTTCTGGCCGATTAATAAACTTTTAAAAAAGAACAGTACCTTTACACGCTGTATGATACACTCTGCAATAAAGTGAAATCAATCCGCTTCTAATCGCATTCATATCTTGCCGATTTAGCAATGCAATAATATCCATGTACGTGTTTATTGCCAATTTAAGGATCTTATCCCTCGTATTGTTACGAGTAAGCATTCATGATTAATTGTCAGTCATTTGCGCTCAGTACATTATTCGTAGCTATCTGGAGACCTCATCTCACTTTGCCTTGTCCGTCTCGTCTCATCTGTTTAGTGTATACGCGCTCGGCAAAGCTTTTTGACATTAATAGCGCTATCATATACATACATATGCGTTTCCATTCTTAATTCACCGTGTTATAAGTTATAGAAGACTGTACACTTCTCTAAATTGCTGAGAGAGTGAAAATGATGAGACTGTACATTTTCTATCTGTACAAAGACTATTACAAATAAAAATAACAGAAAAACACACAGCAGGGATACATTATATATTTGAGCATTTAGTAACGCTGCTGATATATCATTTATATAAATTGTGTATACATATTTTACAACAATATTACCGTATAATATGTACTAACTGCCATCTTTTTGTTCAGTTACTACTTTACTATGTTGATGATGATAGTTTTAATACTTTGCTTTTTATAAGTAAGTATATGTTATGTATCATGTATCACTCTAGAGGTTAACGTTAAAATAGCAATGTTAAAAGAACCATTTGCAAATACCTGCGATATATTTCAACATACAACTTAAAAATACCTAAATGTTGACGCTAATTTATGTGTGTGTTAGTTAGTACATTACATGTACATATAAAAAGTACTTACAGAGAAATGTACATAATGTTGTACATAGTGTGGAGCAATAATTACTACTAGTGTGAACCTATAAGGATGATTTCCTTTTGTAACGTGTTATATAAAGATGCAACTCTTTGTAAGAATTAATCTGATAATTAGAAGGTAATGATACGATCCGCTCTTAGTGATTATTCCGAGGACACTATGCACTCCTCTTAGACTCTATAGCAATTTTGGCGAAAAGTGTTGTGATAAATATTAGTATCAGCCTTTGGTAAAACTTTTACATGACACATACGAAAATACATTGACAATATTCACTCACTGTATGCAATGCATACAAAAATTTATCTTGTTAAGAGCTAACAACTAAATATGATAATTTACGTTTTTATGTAGAATTTTTAGCAACATTGATTTACCATCGTCTTTGAATTAAATTCTTGAAGACACCCTTTTAAATAGTAAAAGACATTCTCGAGCAAGATATTATTATCATTATGTATTATGATTTTAGCATGTAAGCTTATTGTTTTCATTGAGGAATTTATTTGTTGAGATTTTTCAGCTATGTTGCTTAAGAATGGACAAATGACGCTTTTATAGAATGAGTTAGTTAGTTAGGTTGTCCTTTGTTGCGATTACTATTGAATTTTAAATGTGACTGTATTCAGTTGGTGTTCATTTCTCTGCGTGTTTTACAAAAGAGTTAATCTCCTACTTACTTTACCTCTACCAACACCAACACAACATTTGAGTCTAATGGAAGTTATAGTACTGGCATTATAACGTTTGATGCAGAAGACAACACAACACACAAGTGCTTTACACAATGAACGATTATATTATTGTGGGACAATAATAAGAAATCGAATAGTTACTAGTTTATTTAGTTAGTAGGTCAACGGTTGTGCCTAAAAATAAAATAAACGTGATAAACATTAGCATTGACTATTTACCCCCTAGAAAGATGAAGCTCTTCTCTGGTTGAGACTCTCGTTGTTTGGTGCGAATGCAGTCAAGGCAAGTCGTCATCAAGACTCTTGAACTATTGTAAGATTCATTGTTCAGTCGGGTGTTATTAGTTCTCTGTGCAATGTAGCCAATACCACCATTATCAGTATTATTATTATCAGAGTGCTTAAAAACCAGCAGGATTTCATCGTTGTTCCTTCAGCCATCAACCAGCTCAATGGGAATGTCGTGTCATGTTCATAACGGACTTTTCCAATGTAAGCACCCTGAAAATGACCTTCCAACTAACCTAAGCTGTTGCCTTGCCTGATCTTTTTATCGATTCTCAAGACTAGACCTATACGTAAGATTGCTTTAAATCAATTTAGAAGAACCAATGCAAAATTGATACCTGCACAAAGATTGATACATCTTTAATCTCCTACTTTGCACTGCACGCATATCCTTGTATTGTAATAATAATTCAGTGTTATTACTGCAAGCAGATCTTTTACGTTGTCAATTTTGCTCGTGTGGTGTCTTGCCTGTTTCTGTTTCTTCATGCATATTTATTACTGTGTGGGCTAGGTGAGAAATTAGGTAATTTAAGATTTCTCCCGAGATAGGTATAGATATAGGTAATGAAATATTTTACTATACTTGCAAAGGGATGTTATATGTTATATGCAAAAATGCTCTTCTCTAAAATTCAAAGTTTTAATGTTCACCACGAGTTTAACATTTAAGAAGGACACCTTGAGTATTTGCATTATTATGTAGCTCTGTAATGTTGACATCGCTAACAAAACACCATTTTGAGCCGTCACTTCTTAATACTTTGTCTTCTGCGAAATTCCTCTTTTGTTATTCATTGTTCAGCTAAACTATTATCTACCACCTACTACTACTACTACCTATTTACTGTAGTACGACAAAATAATTTAGCTGTTAATTTTGGCTGAGTATTATTTATGAAATGGGAAATGGGGGAATGACACATCTGTATGATATGTTTGATAACTCATAATAATATGACAAGATACGAGTTTGTAAATAAAAGGCAGTCAAGTAGTAATCGATCTATGTGTAAAAAAGGTAAATTAGGTGTTGTAATTAATTTTATTGAGGTATAGATATGTTGACAACCTGTATATTTAGTATGCGTTAAAAGTAAGTGTAAATTGATAAACTTTTTTGGGTAGGGAATCCAATACCAGAAGTTGTTTTTGGCTACACTGTGATGTACATAACTAGTACCTTCTACTGCAAAACGTAGCTGGAATCCTTCAGGTTACAGCATTTGTATAATGATAGTGCCTTGCCCTGCTATTTAAAGCTTTTGTACTCGTCGAGAGATGTTACATGAAATGTTTGTTCTGTTGAACGTACTCTGACTGTGATGTGCATTACAAATTAATGCATTATGATATTACAACATCATACGCTAAAGTTTATGATTTCTCTGCATGACTGACTATTAAAACACTATGGTAGTGTCATTGCTGTGTTGTTTTAAAGAGCCAAGTGTGTACTACCTCTAATATGTATAAGTATACTATGTGAAATATTATACGTATGACAATGTAAATTCTATGAGAACCTAAACTTACAAAGTTTCTTATAGTAACATAAGTAAAATTGTTTATACTTTTAGTGTAGTAGGTAATGTATATATAAAGTCAATTCATGCATGAGTCATGAGTCTCACACAACCATACTAAACTAGAGACGAGAGGACTTGGGATAATTTCGGATGCGGATGGTCAGCTTGCAGAGAGTCTGTGTGTTTCATAGTTGAGTTGAGTATCTTTAGAGATTTTTGTGTGTGTAGTTATTACGAGTACGTGGTATCTATATGAAGATTAAGAGTAATATTGTTGTAGTTGTAGTACTAGTGTATAATAATTATATGAGTGCGGAATGGATTTAGAAAGTTGTCAATTTGCAGTTTGTACTCAAAATAGAAATTGCATTGACATGAGTTGGTCGTCGACATCTCTTTAATGCTAAACTGCGAAATGTACAAATAGAGGTATATACAATATTACTATATAAGTCATAACCAGTGAATCTGTTCCAACACGGATGTGTTTTAGTAATGCAATATATATTCAATATATGCGGCCGAAATGAAATTTCATTATTATTTTGTGTTTCTTTAGTAATGTCCGTATTTTATGGTAAATAAAGGTGGTAAGGCTGGTATGTTAGCATGTACATTTAGCAAGGTGTATATAAGGTATACATTACATTGCAGCATAATATTAATGCCTATATACTTCTGGTATACCCAAATAAATAATTGTAGTATATACGAGCGACAAACACTGCCACAAGTTTTATTGACCTTATTATTACACTGTGACAATTTTGGGTGTGTACAAATTATATGTAGTAGTAGTTTATCTGTAGAACATGTTAGTTGATCTAATCTCGCAAGAGAGTAATGTAGCAACAATCTTAACACGTGTGGAAGCTTCAATTACCTGTTAATGGTAGTGTGGGTCGCTTGCAAAATTAGTCGCGTCGTGTCTCTTTGCAGAAATGAAGAGTTTAATTTTGCGGAAGTAATCCTGTAGTGTGAATAATGCCCTTTGGCTAAAAATTGAATTTTCTACAGCACACAGGAGGGATTTCCATATATGTTTGCTTTCTTTAGTCACACTTACTTAAAAAATTGAGATACTAAATATTAACCACCTGGAATCCCTACGAGCAATGACACACCACTACTAAAACACTTTGCGATTCAGAAGAAAGTTGGAACTTAATGACAATGTTTTTCTTCTAAAATATTTATAACCAAACAAATTCTGCTACACTTTCAAGCTTTAAAGATGAATAAAGTTAATCCTGTGCTAAATTACCTACACAATTTCCGCGCAGTACATAAAATGCCCAATTAATTCTGTAAGCACTTATATAAAGGAAATTGTAAGGTAACTATAGGCATTTACTCCTAACTGCATGTAAAACTAAAACAGATAAAACAGATGCCTGTCTTGTAGTCTTGTTAAATGACATGACGCAGTCCATTAAAAGTGACTTGTCAGTTTGTCACTGTAATAATTCCTAATTCATTCTCCTGCTTTCTTACTGTAAAGGAACCATGTGATTATTTGCATTCAAGTTTAATGGCTCTGTGTGCTATAAAATGCTCGTAAATTCTATATTTACCATTTAGGCACAAATACTGGTACTTGGTGAGACCACCATAGATTTTTACATGTCTTGAAGAGCAGTTTTCAATTCCAGTGTCATACACACAGCACAATAAACAATACTGCACGAGGCTCTCATTCTTCGTTAGTCGATGTAAACATTAAATTAAACGGCAAGTATAGTAATTAGGTTAAATTATCATTGTAAAAATTCGTCATAAAATTGAATGGTTCGTATAATTAGAATGAAATGCTCATGTTATGCGCATACAAAACGGTATATAGTGTACACAAGTACATATACAAGTATATCAACCCTGTCGTTCATTTATCATTCATAAGTACGTAAGTATATGTATAAAATGATTGTGAGAAAAGAAAACTCATAGTGTAATTATAGTCACATTGCAAAACAAGCACGAATAAGAATCCTATTGCATACAAACACATGGTATTTATATTGCAAATCATCATATTATTATTACTACTACTACTACTTGCTTGCATTCCAATCCTTTGAGCTAACGATTGAGTTCAACATCTTGTTTTCTAAAAAAATGTTTGCTTTGACTGCAATTCGCAGTCAAAGTTTCTTATTTACATAAGGCAACAGAAAACAAAACATCACGGAAGAATAAAATAACACTAAAAGAGTATGTTGATTTATCTAGCCTCTATGAATTAGTAAATTGAGTTGCATTATTGTACTGTTTCGTTTACCCGTTTATGTACTGGGCTTCGAAAATTCATATACAGTACACCATAATATACAAAACACACAAATTCACACAACACTATTTACTTGCTGTCTTTAACTATCAGGGACTGACAAAGCATATACCTACATGTATACCTAGGTAAAAATATATATTTCAGACAATGAAATATTATTAGCAGGCATAATTGCATGTGTAGACAAAGTAAGGTAGGTCGTTGTAAATTTTTTAGTCTTTCTTTAAGAGTTCCGTTAGTTAAACTGAAGTTTTTCTTGATGGTATCATCGTTGAATGAAGAAGGGCTCGGACGGGTTGTTGTTCCTATGTTAAGAACATAATAGAAGCGCTAATGTAAGCAAAGCAAACGTCAGAATCAGAAAAGTCAAATCAAATCAGTGATGAAACTTTCTCTTCTTCTTGACTTTGACTCCTTCGTTCATCTTCTCTTTGCATACAATGGAATTCCCATTGCAATCCAAGCGTCCGTTTCATTTCGTTTGCATATGAGTTTGTGTATATTAAAGTTAGTTAAGTTGTATCTCGTGGTATCTCTAAAGACTGTATAGTTATATAGGCATAATATGGTGCTTTGTATAATATAATATAATTTACTTGTACTGGTATGTGTTATGGCTCAGTTTCATTTCATTTGAATTCATTCTGTATGCTAATGCTGGTTAATGTTCATGCTAATGCTAATGTTAACATAACGAGAGCTGTGTAGTAAAAGATCAACTCTCTTGATTTCAATTCACTATTTGACCTGTCTTGGCTTGACTTTTTGCTTGTAATACAACATTGCACACCGGCTATCTGCTATATATATATGAAGCTATAATAGTTTAGGTATCTAAAGTATTTATCTATCTTTTGTCCACCCGAACACATTTTATTATTACAACCACAATATCTATGACTGTACGTGTTATAGATCCATTGTTCACTCACACAAGGTATTTTATACAAAGTAATACTCATTATTATTATAAGAGTTCTTGTATTTCTTTTTGCTTTTGCCACGACTGACTATTACCGTTTTGGCAGTTTAGTGCCCATAAGGCTTACAATACGAGAATAACAATAATAATAATAATATGTGTGTTACTGAATTGCCCTATTGCCCATAGGTCTGCCCTGACATGTTGGTTTGTGATGAGCAAAGAGTGCAAGGATGAACAACTAACAACTTATAATTTACTACTGCATTGTCTATAGTAGGTAAAGTTGAAATGCAACTTTACTGCGTTTTGCCCACAATTATTGCACTTGCGATTGCAAATTTGCAAATACCTTCCCCCATATACGTTACCAGTATAGAGATAAGTAAATGTAATGCATCCCCAGTCCTAGTAACTTGTTTGCTGAAAAACAAAAGGAAAACAAACAACGTCAGCTCATTAGTCATTTGTTCTTTCAATATTCACATGCATGCCACGCTATTAAATTGAAATGGAAACTGATTGTTACTTTTGTCAGTACTATATCTACAATATATCATACACATTTGCATTTGTAAAGGTAATTGTATGGATGTGGCATGACAAAAAACGATTTACCTACTTGGTCGTAATAGATGCATTTAAACTAGTACTATATGAAATGCAATTTTCTTTTTTATTAATGATGTCTTTGCATATTACGACTGGAAATTAAAAAAATGACATTTAATGCTAATTATAGGTGTGTATTTCACAGCTCATTATTATTCACACTGGCTATCAGATGACATGTTTTACACGCTGTGCGTAAACCCATTGTTATTCATTGACTGTTTCGATATTCTTGAATGTTAACTGTTAATTGTGCATTATCGATACAATAAGTACACCTTCAATTGCAGAATTGAACCATTAAAATACGAACAATAAATTTATAGTTACCTGTGTGTTATGTTAATTGAGCCATGCACAGTTGTAAGTTGTAAAGCTAAATGTATTCAGTTAATTTATGTGGGCATGTTATTTGCTATATTTTGCTGTGTGTAAAATATACCTTTTTCAACTTGAGCCATAAATGATATACATAAAAATGTTATCGTTTCATTATAATATTATATATATTATTCAATATGGGCGGGCATCACCCATAGTAGACGTAGGTCACTTCATAATGAATTCTGTTTAGCATTTACAGAGTTATTATTTGTAAACTTCACTGAACTAAAGGTGCAATGTAGAGCATACTGTACTAGGTGTGACATTCAATTCCACAATAGAATGTACACAAAACCTCAATGTTTTATGACGAATTGAGTCATAGTTATACTGTAAATTACATTATTATGATAACACGATATATTTCAATATTATTTATTGTTGATTGTTATGATTAGCGAGTGCAACTATTTGTTAAAGTGCGACAGAGCAGCGTGCGCTACTAACTTACGTGTTTACGTGCATTGTACGATATTTATTTGAAATGATCTAATTTTTTTCTCACTATATTTTTCATTATAGACTGGCTGAGTTGACAGAAGTCGTTGTGGCGTGTGGTATTGAACGAACAAACTGAACTGGATTCGTTTACAGGTGAATTGATTAAAGCTTGTGACTTTGGATCTCCTGCCCTGCCTAACATTACTATTGCCACACTATAATAGTGTGGGATCTTCAGAGTTCAGAGTTTGTGTGTGGAGCTGTATATTCTACCACACTGTGTAGTGCTACAGCACTCAACTTTAGCAAACATACTTCTGTACGTGTAAAACAATAAGGTTAGTAGCTTGAGAATCATAATTATATTTATTATCCACTCAGGTAGCTTTATGACTATTAGTAAAGCTGTAAATAACGTAAGTACTTACAAATGGGAGTGTACATTAATGAATGTACGATATAAACATAATAAATTAAGTATATGCTACTCAGAATGTTCTGAAAGAAATCTTTAGGCTTAAAAGAATAGAGGACTTCGTGTAGGAGTAAGGGTTGTCATATAATAGAAGAAATAAAATAGTAATAATATGCAAAGAACATGCAGTAGGTTGATGGAATTTACCATTAAATCCTAATAATAAATGTTTCCCACAAAGAACTCTTTTCGCCGTGTACAATTAGAATTTACGACTTTTAATGCGAATCTGGTGCATGCAAAGGTAAAGTCAATTTGCATTATGCACAGATTAAATATTATTGAATAGAGAATAAGCGTGTGTGTATGTGTGTGTGTAGTTTTGTGTTGGAAATCCGTCGTCGTCGTCGGTCTGTTGTCTATTGCGGTTATTGTGGTCTTTCGTGGCTGTGGATTATTATTGTGGAGTGTTTATGCTCTATCTGTGTCAAGTATGTAAATTAAACAAGTCAGTCTGTCCAAGCAACATTGAATGCTAAACTACAAATCGAACAAGAAGTAGTTCTCTAGCGCTTATATATAGAAAAGTATAATAATAATACTACGTGTAAACTGCGTGGCATGAATTGCATCGCTTTGAATAGATGATGAAATAAAGCGAAAAGCTTTAAATTTGGTTGATTAGCTTTTGCCTTTTAGATAAAGATACTTATACTACTTCTCTGACTACTACTACTTGGTCGATATTTGCACTTGTAGTTGCAGCAGCAATGCAAATGCAACTAAAAGCTGGTAGGAGTTAGGTAGTGTTGTTTATATAGAGAATATATTTTAAGTGTATGCATGCACGTATCACTATAGGCATATAGAATGTAGTTACATGGAATTGCTAAATATTTGCAATCGTTGTGCAATGCAGTGCATTTCAGTTTAGTCAAGACAAGACAATACTAAATGAAAACAAGTCAAGCCGAATTGAGATAGCGAGAGACAGAACTATTTGTAATAAAATAATAAATTCAGCTTGAGCTAAATAACGTGTACATACAGATATTGGAAGAGATTATAATAAGTATTTGATAATATAATATGCATTTGCATTGCAATTGCAATACAAGTCGTAGTCTCCGTATCGGCCATTTATGGATAGAAAAATAAACTCCGTGATGATGTCTGAAGAGAGATAATTTTTATGTAAACTTCATTCATTTCACCACGAATCACTAGAGAGGTATCGAAGGATAAATAATATTCGACTAATATTACTTAATATTCATTATTATTATTTGAATTGTTATAAAATGGAAATCTGAGAAGAAATGAGCTTGAAATTGACTCGAGAGACTTTATTATAGAAGTACAAGTAAATGTGAAATGCAATTTTGCGTGAAGTGAAGATAAAATTATTGAAGTGGTACTTTGCATCTTTGATCGATACACCAATACATAAATGAAGAGTTCAAATGCCTGTTCTCCGTGTACCTATGTCATGCCAAGCAATTGGGATTAAAGGTAAACACTTCAAATTAGTACACTCTCACTGTTACTTGCTCCTGAGAGATATATAGAAAGAAGGATGAGAAATCTATGGATTACTGATACTTACAATTCTTCTAGGACAGTACAGATATTGATTTAAAGAGTGCTCAAGGTATAATGATGACTTTACTTGGTCTGCTAACTTTTATGTTATTATATCAATGAATTTTCCAATCCTTGAAACAATACTGCGTATAGATGCAGTATTGAGATTATAGCAAAATCATTATCTTCAAATTTTACGCAACAGGTTAAATGTTAAAGCACGAAATTTATGTAATATGAATGTAAATCACTTTTTTCTAAATTGCGAACAAACTAGAATACTTGTAGTAACGTAACTCGATCCATGTCACGAACGTTGCGTGTTTTCTACATAAAAATCATGCACTAATTATTCACTGACTGCGTGAGATAATCGGAAGATGGACTAGTTCGAATCTCCAATTCTGACAGTTGCTAAATTATGTTTATACCGAATTTTTACCATGCAAATAAATTCCGCATGCAGTTGTACATTACTAGTATTCTCCTTTACAGTTGTAAATCCATTGAGAACTGTCAACCCAACTTAAATTACTGCATGAAAAACAAGTACCTAGTAAATGTAAACAAATCTAACTAACAAGCAAGTGTATTTATCTGAGATGCCATAAAAACTGTAAAGTACGATGTAAAATTTGTTTCTTGAGTTTCGTAGCTTTTGCTACACGCACGAATCATTCATTTTGTCAAAGAAAACAGTAACAACAGTCAGCCAGCATTAAGAAACTAGGAAAAACGTTTGATATCGCTTATAGAAAAATGTTGATGAATGTGTGTCTGTGTAGATTGTAGCTTTGCAGCTATCAGCTCAGTTTACTGACTGCTTGTGTAGTTACACTTTGGACTCGACTTCTATGCTGGTGGTATGTGTATGCATGGTGGGCAAATTATTTGTGTGCTACATCACGCCGCATCTGGATTACCAAGAATACTCTTTACAGTAGTGATTTACAACTTCACAATTAGCTTTAAAAGTCAAAATTAAGTAACGTAAATTCTACTTTTTTATCTGTCAAATCATCTCTTCTCTGTTAAGGAAGTAAATGTTCAAATTTGTCTGTTCAGTACTTATACAGCCATACACAAGTCCACCTGCAGCAGCATACGATATTTTTAATTGAACGTAGCATGATCCTCCTGTACTATAGTAAAATAAACTGTTATTATAATATAGCTTACACTATACTATCCCATCCACTGTATTTAAATCACATTACATCTCTGCTAAAGAGAATAGCATTACACGGAACCAATAGCACAATGTGAGTGATAATAATGCACTGCAGCAATAATGCATGCGCTCTTATTGCGGTGTGCTACTAGTATGGTGTGTCTCCTGTCTAGTCTATATCCCTATGTGTCATCTAGCATTGGTTTAATGTAGACTTTATTAAAGGATATTATGTGCATGTATAAATGTATAAAATACACGCTAAAATACCTGTTGATAGTACAAATCAGTTAAAGTTAAAGCAAGTTAGGTTGGTTATGCATGCCTGTAGGTAAGGTAAGGCAAGGCAAGCATGTTCTTCACAATAGTCAAGCAAAACAGTGCCATGCACTTGTAAAATGCTTCTAGGGCTATATGGCTATTCACTATTAGCACTAAAATGAAAATACAACATTGCATGAGACTGTAACTTACTGTTGCGTTCATCTGTTCAGAGAGTACATAGAACTATAGCAGGAGTTGACAATAAAAGGGAAAAAATCGTGGAGAAATTTTATTAGCTATAACTCTGAAGAACTGTGTGTAATTCGTGGCAAGGCAATCTTGACTGAATGACTTGGATAATAACTGGTGATAAAATTGTACCTACTAGTAAAGTCTGTAATAATTTAAAGCAAATCTCTTCTTTACTATTTATTACTATGTATATCGTTCATTTTACAATATACCTATATTGATAATGATATACCTAGATCCATATAGTTCTATATTGGTTATCCAAATTGTTCTACACTTATTTAATGTTATAGCAATTGAAAGAAAGAGAAAAGCTGAAGTAGTAAATGAATATTGTATTAGGATGTTTAACATAGAGATTTGTAAGAAGTAATAATAATATGTCCTTTGGTATGTTGTTGTATAGAATAGTTGATAGTTAGTCTAGTTCTAGTTATGTGATCAGTCGGTAATGCACGTTCACGTACGTACACGAAGTAAACAGTGCAAATGCATTTTAGCACAACGCAACTGTGTGTCTGAGTGTTAAAGTGTTAAGGTGTTTATTGTAGAAAGAGACTGACGAAACAAGATTATGGCAGTATAGAAGATATACTTAGTAAATTGCAATGTAATGAGTAGCGGAACCCTAGTAGAATATTATAGACTGTAAAAGCATTTTATTAAACTGACCGATTTCTTGAGTAAAGGCGAACCACTATATACATACCACCACACCAATAATAAGTGAAGCCTCACAGACACACACATATTATAGGCATACACACATGTGTGTGCTAAGTACTAATAAGTAGTATATGGAATATGTAGGGTAAACCACGAATATCTTTTTACTTACTGCTAGATTGCCCACATCATTCATCAATAAATAATATAAGGGCTATTGGAAACGAAAGAGCAAGATGCGATAGAAAGATAAGCAAAGTGAAGCAAAACACGCCCCTCTTTTCTGTTTGTCTATCTATCGAAAACTATAATACTTATGGTATAGTTGCCTTTAGATGTCAAGTTGATTATTCATTTGCAACTTCTATTCTAACTAACTAAACCAACATTATATTAGTGTACTACACTATGTATTAAGACTACTAAAATAATAATATGTATCCGCAAACCATTTCCAATAGTACATACAGATAGAAACGAAATTGTAGCAACAGATACAGATATTGGACTGGTAAAACGTATAATAAAGTAAGTATTTAAAAGAATAAGGAAAGCAGCGAAAACGATGTGACCTCCAGAATGACCCGTAGAGCACGTTTGGCCAATTAGGATTTTGATAGTAATTCTGTGAGCACAGAGAAGGTTTTTTATGCGTCTTTTCTGTTCAAAGATTATGTATCAAGGTAATAATGTTTTAGAAGTTTGCTTAAAGCTTAACTGTACAGTATACAGTCTAAGAGTATCTCCATGCAAAGCTATAAAGTGATAAGGTACATATTAAAATAATGTGTAAAGTTGTTGCTTATGCATTGGTAAAGTAAAACACTCGTGTTACGATGTGCATACTCGTAGAAGATTGGAATGGTTTGTAAAAAATCATGTCGTTCATTGATTTTGATTTCATGACATGACACGACGCATTTTCCCCTAATGTACCTTTGAAATCTAAACACACACAGATTTACCTGTAATGTACGTCTGCCCATGTAGTACCTATGAGAAGTTGCATTATTTACATAGGCATTTAGTTGCTTTTTCGTTTCGATGATCGTTAAAGTTAATGTTTAGTTAAAGTTAAGCATGATCGCTTATGCCATATGGCCTTTAGTTTATTACCTGAATTGTTTTCTTACTGCTAACGATGCATTGACGTTTGCAAGTGAGTTACTAGGAGTAGCAGTTATTGGTAAATGCAACTTTACGATCCCACTGTTGTAGTTTTACAGTTTTACAAGTAAGGTAGTGGTAGTACCACACTATGGTAAAGCAACAGTGAATTTGTTTGTTCTACTACTCTTCTGTGGGGAAGTCAGAGTCAATTCTAATTGAATGGTTTGTGATTCTGATCCGATAGATCAATCATTGATTGGTGAGGTTGTTGGTTTGGCTGTTGCTTGTCTAGCTATGACTGTTTCAATGGGCTCTTAATATTTGATATTAGCCGTCATTCCATGTCAGCGTCGTATGTGTGTGTGCTTTACTTAATAAATGTAGGCAACTAATGCAGAAGACGACAACCATTTACCACGACTTGACTCCATGTCTTTCTTGTAGTAGTTAGTATACTTCTAACTTGTACTTACTTACGGTTAGGTATAAACTTCACTTTTTAAATATTTGGTTTATGTTTGTTGGTTTGTTTCTGAGGTAGTATAAGCCGTATACGTAGTAGGTAGAGTAGCGTTGAATTAACTTGATTTGGTTTGACTGGCATGGCTTGATAAACGAGTTTCACTTTTCTCTTGTGCCCTTATATGATTTGAATTGTAATTTACAGTTTACAAACGTTCGGTCATATTTATTACTATAAGAAGTTTGTTATAGTTCTCGGATATATACTTAATATACAGTAATGTTATGATGATGACGATTCTTTTTAGTGTATCACTATTAGTATGGTATTCTTTATATTATTAAGGAGTATATAGTATAGGGCAGAATTAGTGTACGTGTGTGTACTTGGGTTTGCTTGAACGTAACATACTTTTAGATGCAGTACATATATGCATAGAGAGCAGATTTTATTGGTAATAGTATTAATGTTAGCTAATGGCCCAGGCCAAATCATCGACAAACAACCTTCCATTGTATCCATTGGCATAGATTCCATTTGCATGTGTATTTGTAGCAGCAACCCAGTTGAATTGAAATCATTGATTGTTTGAGTAAATAAAACAGAAAAGAACATGAACCATTAGTCGACATGTGTCTTATAAGTCGATGATGTGACAAATCGTGCGTATATTGATTATAGTGAGAGTAGGTAACAATAAAAATGTTTTTCGTTGTTGCTAAAAGTTGCAAAGTTACTACGTGCTCTAAGGCTCTAGATACGTTTTGGTAGGTTGGTTGGCTATATGCGTATGATACAATCATGATATTATGAAGGATCATGCAACTTAGAGTGACAATTCTGTCATACTTACTTTGTATTGGCAAATTAAGTCAACTATTTGTATCGAGACATAACAATGGTATACTTATTACTTATAGGTATACATGTTACACTTGCATACACAGATGCGTTATAATAAATATAGAGTTGGACTGTAGTAAGTAGTAGTAATGTAACAATGGTGTGTAGTTTAGGTAGGAGGATTTTCATTGTAGGAAAACTGTTGTTTTGGATTACGAACAGTGTTCCTGTGTAATCTACGACTAGCCCACAAGAATCTATTGTATTCCATTAGCATTGCGCTGGATTTCTCGCGGTGGTAGATCTTTGTGTCTGAACAACGGAGGAAAATAAGCGAGAGAGAATGAATAATGGAATTGTAAAATGAAAACACTTCATTTTTACTATTGCCAGAGCTATGTACTGTACTAGTTATTACTGCTGATACTATTACAAGTGGCAAGTCTTAACTAAGGGTAATGCAATCATTATAAAAGGCAATGTTTATTAGATGAGTACAGAGATCTAATTGTTTTCGAAGTTTCCAGCTGAGTTTTTGACCTAGTTGTCAGAATGTATTTAAGACAAGACAACCTATTGCGTTAGCAAGTCTTGTGTAAATAAAGTGTATACTTATATATTTGTAAGTATACTCATAGTAAGTATTACCATATGCATGTGTATATAGAGATGTGATTATTTCAACGCATACACATACTACAACATGAGTACTTTTCTTATGAATGCATTCATTGACTTTCTGCATAGCAAAATACACTCGAGACACGATTATTTCGCTATAGAACTATTTGTTTGTGTAGGTATTACAGTGAAATGATGAACTAAGTAATTTTTTGCTAGGTTTTTTTATACACATTCTTGGAATTCGAGCATAATGAATGTTTTTAAGACTTGAATATTATAGCAATGAATTTTTTACGGCTTTTTCTACAGTGAATGTTTGTAGACAAAAAATTCCACGAATTCAAGGGAAAGTAGAACTTGATATGTTTATGGATTAATTTTTTATTGGAACATTTTTGTAATTGTTTTATGAATTTTGTGTTTTTGCAGATCTGAAAGGAATTATAATCATGGATCTCAACGACGACCTGTGCCGTACGGATTTCTTCGACTTTGCGTGTCCAAAACTAGAGTCAAGTTCAAATGGACTAACGCCTGTAGCTTTCATTGACTCTATAGATTACGTTCAGACAGATGGGAATAATAACCTGGGGGCCTCATCTGGACACATTAAGTCATTTCTGGATGAAATTCTTCTCACAGACACTCTGCACAGTAATCAGAACGGGGAGACATTGCAGAATGGTCACAATACTTTTGAGCTTCTCGGAACATTTCAGTGGTCAAATGTCGGAGGAGGGGGTGAAAATGCTTCAGAAGGCTCTCCTGGTTTAACGGCAGATCCTAGTCCTAGCTGGCTCCTTAATAATGGTGCAGCTAATGATGGGGAAGTGACAACACTAACTAATCTCTTAGATCCACTTTTTGTTTCTTACGAAGACTCAAAACTCGATCAGTATTTCATTACGTCCAATTCGTCTGGAGACAATTCTACAGTTATTTCATCCGATTTAATCAGCACTACATTTTTAAATGAAAATTCGGGCTCACCAACCACATCAGAAAATGATTTAATACCGTGGCAAAAGAATTCTGACGTTTTCTGTGATGAGTCTTTACTGCGCAGCGCTCTGCAAGCAGGAAACAAACAACAACAAATTACCATTTTGACTCAAAAAGCAGTTTCTGCATCAGATATGACGGAACTTCGAAAGGTTTTATCGTTTCCTCCATTGACCAACGGAGTTTCTTCAAATCCCAATGGTTCTCCATCTTCCACAGAGACAAACGCCAACGAAGGAAGCACAACCATAGAAATCTCATCTGAAACGCCATACTACGAGCTCAAAGTTCTCGACCCTTTGTACAATGTGGATCCTGATGCGAACATTCCTAATGTGGAGGAATTGATTATGACACGAATCGACCCACCTTTCAGTGGAAACGGCACTGCCAAGAAAATTAGTGAGATCTCTGAGAAAAAGATTAATTCGACAACCTTAAGTACTAAATGGACCTATGCAACGCCCAGTGATCAAGGGAAGACACCAAGAAGACGTAATGGGAAAAATACTAAAAATGGACTGAAAAATCATAATAACAATTCAAATGATGGAAATTCTTCAAATATTTGTATTCTACCGAATGTAGGGATTTTCTCACCGTCCGGCTCGCCCACAAACACCAATTCGAATGGAAGCAGCGCAACAAATGGAAGTAGCAATGGCAGCGTTAGCAGCAACGGAAATTCCAGGAAAGAACGCTCTCTTCACTACTGTAATATATGCTGCAAGGGATTTAAAGATAAATACTCAGTTAATGTCCATGTAAGAACTCACACCGGAGAGAAACCATTTTCCTGTACACTCTGTGGTAAGAATTTTAGACAAAAGGCCCATCTCGCCAAACATTACCAGACTCACGCGGCCAAAGGAAATAATCTTCATGGAAAAGCTGCAATCAAGAGATAACGTGCTGAAAAATGCAAGTCCGCATTATAAATTGTACACCTATACGAATGTCACTTGTGCCTTAATGTTATCTCGTAGAAAAACGCAACATAAATATTTTATTTATGTATTTATTTGTCTCTGCCACGTTCATATTACGTAATAATAGATATTGCGTGTAGTTTTCATAATTGCATTACAATATTTCTTGACCTTGCTTTGAATATTCTTGTTATTCTGTATAGAAACGTTTTTCTGTATTTGATATATTTTACTTATTATTATTACGCTAGTAGTTGTAGATTATTAGTTGTGGTAGTAATTTCTTAAAAAACCTATTAATTGTAACTCTTACCACCTATACACGTACAGAAGTAGATAGTATGTACTTATTATACCTATATATTGTTAAGGCGATCGTTTGCTGCTCGAATCGTATCTCATTTCAAATCTCAGCTCTACCAAGAGAAACAAAAGTGAAAATGTGTATGTAATGTAATATTAACTTGTATTTTTGTGGACGAAATGTCTGTCTGTGTGCTTTATTATACTTTACTGTACAGATAACTCAATTCAACCACTTTCTCGGTTTTCTAAAAACACGGTTGATTTGTAAGACTTATTCAGTGCTATACTACTAATCTAAAGTACCTTATATGTTACTTCTATATAGATAATGTCTTTTGTGTAAAAATCATCTTGGAAGTACCTGCCTACAACAATGAAGTGAAAAACTAATTAATGTAACTTAATATTATTATGTTTAGCTACAAATATTTTAAATAAGTAATTTTACGCAGTTAAGATGCACTCTGCTTCATCTTCTGCAGTCATTAATCATTAATCCCTACATCATTATTATTAACAGCTTGTATTTTGTCTATATAAATATTTTGTCATGTCTAAATGTGATGTAAATCATTATAAAGTACTAGTATATGTTTGTGCAGTTGTATGTAGAATAGGAATTATAATTAGGACTTAAGGTTTTGAGTTACGTGTGTGTAAACTGTGTTATACATAAAATATTATATGAATTTACTTGTGAAACGGTATATACAGTATAATAATATTAATTAACCCAAGACAAAATTGATAAACGTGCCAAGCAATGCAAAAAAATCAAACAATTGTCCATGAAGTACATACACAGATCTAGCATAGTATATTTTATTTATGTAGTATTACTTACTGGAACGGATTTGTGTAATTTAAGAAAGAAACAGGAATGTAATAAGCGCCTGCACGTGTATCTGTCTGTACAACAGGGGTATTGAACAATAGCTCTGTGAAATGATTAATTTATTTATATAACGATGTAAGTTATATACGAGAAAATATTTTTAAGAATTCTCATATCTCCCCTTAAGTACTTTACATAAAATTTCCTAAACGTTTCTCTATTTCTATAACTACATTTAGGTTGCGTTACCCGGTTGGCTTTATGTATACCTACTCGCTTTTAAAATCATACCACAAAACTTTCAGGGGATTTAATTAAAGAACAATTTTTCAGGCCATGCCATTTTGCCAAAATAAAGTACAGTTAATTTGTGTGGTAAAGTGTTTTCCAGAATCTATAGTGCCTCTGCATATTTATGTAAAATTCGGGGTAGAAGCACAACCTTATGCAGTCATTGTCTTTACATTATCTACTTTTCAAAAAAGCGTTTTGTGTATAAATTACTTTCTTTAAATTCTACCTACCACACCGAATACCAGGAAACTTGTGTCAACTGGTACATAAATTAATGAATAATGATATTATTGAGTGTAATGTTCACAAAATGTAAAGGAAAAATTGAGAATTAGCTAAGTGACCTTGCAAGGAACGGAAGCGTCAATGTGCTATGGTACTTATC
Organism: Pogonognathellus flavescens; assembly: GCA_019776165.1. NCBI lineage: Eukaryota > Metazoa > Arthropoda > Collembola > Entomobryomorpha > Tomoceridae > Pogonognathellus > Pogonognathellus flavescens. The sequence goes on from JABASD010001415.1 coordinate 27,928, forward strand.
TCCTTACGGCATGAAAACTTAAGGCAATCGGTATATTATAAGTTATATAAAATTGTATGGTGCTGTTAAAAATATTTAACTTTACAATCGTAGCTATCATCAGCGCTGGCGTAATTATTTTTATTACTACTTACCGAAGCAGATTACACTATTATGTATTCGTGAATTTCTGTGTCATTATAATTGTATTTTATTGTTTTACACATCATAGTGTGAGAAGATTACCTTTTATAGCTATAGATAGTCGAATTCCCATAATACTATTTGTAATGTGTATGTAAATATTGTATGACTGTGTTACTTCTACTTCAGATTTCATCCTTTAGTAGTACTATTTTTAAAAAATGGTAATTAATAATAAAATGTTAAAAAGACAACTCAGAGCATTCCTGTGGATGCTTATAATATTTCTGTATATACGTACGCACTCACTATTTTCTTTAGCTGGGGAATATTACAAACTACGGACACTATAGTTTGTGCCTGAAATATATTTTATTTTCATTTACATTTACTGTTAAACAAAATTTTGTTCTTACTTCCACGTATTCATAATGAGTAGTTTGCGACTATTATTTTTGTAATAATAAATGTAATAGTTGTAAGTGGAATATCTAGTTTAAAGTGCTACATTGATATTGTGGGACAGGGAATACTTATTTTTGACGTTAAGTGCACTTGTGTGTGCGACTTAGATTGTATAACTTTCAGATGAAATTATATTGTAAATAGTAAATAAGATATAATATATTTTGCATTATAATGTGCATAATAGTTCAGAGTACTTTTGCACTTTCATATGAACATGCTCGGATAAATTTCTCATATCCGTATATGCATATACATTACATTGTAGAATAGAATGTGTATCTATGATAAGATATAATTTACCTGAAATTTTGAGATTGTCTAAGAATAAATGAAATCATTTTGAAAACTCGTTAATTTCTTCCTTAGCATACTTGGAATTCATAATTAATACAATGGCAATGAACAAATGAATGCTGTAAACAAATTCAAAGGTTAAACTTTTTTAATTCCCTTGTACAAAAAAAAAATGCGTAACGCACAAAAAGAATTTTCTATTATACCAAACTTTAGTGGCGAAATAATATTAAATACCCCTCTTGGGTGCTTTAGGACATACTAAAACTTGTTTTTCTTCACTCAACTGAATTATATAAGTAGGATCATTTTTACCAACCAATTTTCGATTGTAATTAGTCTCAGGACCTGATAAATCCAATACAACACTAAGAGTGATAGGGCAAGGTTCAGTCCAAGCCTAAAAAATGAAAAATATAAAGTTATATATAGTCTTATTTTATTTAAGAAACAATGATCATACATTACATATGCAGTTTTACCTGGTGAGATGCGTTTATAGTTGTCAGCAGTCTTGTTTCATCTGGTGTCACTGTACGAAAGTCATTAACTCGTGGATAAATGAGATGAACTTGTTGATCAGGATATTTTACCTGCAATGCATATCCAAACACAAATAATTATACAGGTTTTCCAACTTTCGTCTTACCTCACATTACACTAATTTTTTTGGATTAAACATACATGTGAATCCAACAATTAATTATTGCATTTATATTAATTAAAATACGTATAGGTGTATCTTATTAATGTAGATTGTGACAATTTATTTCTTACCCGAATTCGGACGTGCGACATATCACTGAAGTCATACAACTCACAATCAAATGGAATTCCCAACAGAAGGCCAGCTGTAAATTTCATGGGAGTATCTGAGTCTCCTGTGGGCTCTACAATTGTTGCCGACGCCATTTTTACCTATTTTAATGATAATTTTGTTACTAAAAACAAAATAAATTGTACCTATACACTTATTGGACTGAAGCTTTTATCTGTATTTACTTACCGAACTCGAAAATGAAACCAGAGGAATCGGATGGGCTTCAAAAAGTGGTAACAAGAGCTTTGCAACTGTGCCTGGCTTTGGGTCATCAAGAGAGTCAAGCATTTTGAACATAGCCAATGTAAAGTCGTCTGGTGCTAAGTTGCCATTTTCTTCCAAATACTTTTGCACAGTTTCAGCCTGCTCCAGCAGATTTTGACATATGGCTAATGCAGATGCATTACTTCCTCTTACGATGTAAACCAACTGGAAGGCGAGAGCTCTTAACTTCAGTTGAACGATAATTGCAAATTCTTGGGGACTAAGACCGCTAAATCCATATTGCATTTTCAAACAAAGTTGCAAAAATGATTGAATTTGCTGTTTAAGGGCATCATTTGGTGTGTTTTGAGTGAGTTGGACCCATGATGGACAACCTATACAATTGGTGTACACCAACTGCGCACGTATAAACAAAGCGGTAAACTTTGCTACTGCAGAAACTTCCTGGTCGACCTCTGCAAGACGCTGCAAAAATATAAAGAATGACGGACATAAATAAATTAAAATAAATAAATAAAACTACATTTTAATTTATTTCAAAATAGAAAATAACTACCTTTAAATCTTTAAGAATTAATTTGCTCAGCCGAAGTCTCATTTCAGAAGTTAAGTTTTCAGAATTTTTCAACTTTCCGATTAATTCTTTTAACAAAAGTCGACCATTAGCATTTGTTCCGGAAATGGCTTTATCTCCCGGTGCTGCAACGTTAGAAGAACTGATGCTTTGTGACGTTCCACTTGAACTAGCAACATAAGTATCACTTCCAAGTAGCAAATCTGGGACAAGATGAGGTAATGTATCTCTCAAATAATGGTAATGTCTCATTAGCTTGACATCGAACAATGTAGCCATTGTGGGACATCCCTTTGCAGCATTCAAAACCAATATAAGAACAGACACATAGGCAGGGTCCTCGGGATCAGTTTCAGCAGTGTCGAAGAAAGGATGCATTGATAACAACTGTGGTACCAATGGCAAAACCACCCATGGATGATTTTTTCCAACTCCTTCCAAGCATTTCCAAATTGATTTCTTGTCTTGAGGATACTTTTTTAGATTGTCAAGTAGATGTTCAAGACACATATTCACACAATCCTTGGTCATAAGGTGACACACAGAAAGAAGTTTGTGCAAACCTTCACGAATATCAATAGAAGAATCCTGTTGCAAAAAAACGACAAAAATAGTTAATACTACATACTTCGTTTTACAAAAGATGCGAAAACAAATACTTAACCATAGAAAACGAAACCTCATAAAAAATAAAAATTAGTATGTTTTTCATATAAAACGAAACAATACCTCCAAAGCAGAAAGAATTACTTCCAACTGATCTTCCCAAAGAACTATGTGCTTGCTAATCTTTGTTAAACTATCGATTGCTTTCACACGAACTTCCTCTATTTCGTCGTTAAACATATCGACCAGGAAATCTAAAGCTAAGTTAGAGAAATCTGGACTTTTTAAAGCCAGTGTACACAAAGAATCCACTGCTGCACTTCGGACCTCTAAAAGAGAATAGTAATTCAATATATAGTATTGATATAATATTAGTCAATTGTACAAAACAGACTGAATGTCAATTATAGATGAACAGTTAATTACCCATAAATTCATCTTCCAGTCCATGTACGAATGCGCCAGCAGAACCACTGGAAATCAACGACACAGATTCTGCATCAATATACTCCTTAGGAGCGTCATCAGCCCATTTTTTCCCAGATGACCATTCTCCTGCCTTGACTTTCTCCCACTGCCGTTCATGAGCTGATCTTTTTCTCTAAGAATTAAAAAATACATTTTACTCAATTTAAAAAAAAAATACACATAATTATGAGGTATGTATAATAATCCAAATATATTATGTGTACCCTCATATCCGACATCAACTTTTTATCCAAAGTTTGATCCAAAAATGTTTGTCCTACTTGAGGCATTTTGCCCAACAAAGTGGCAGCCAAAACTCGAACCTAATAAAAGAAAATAATATTTAATTGCTCATGTAACAAATTAAACCATATACACATTACTTTATATATATTGCAACTTCTAACCTGGACACAAGGGTCGTTTATAGCATGACATATTCTTGCAAACGCATTGTCAATTAACCTCATCTTTTCTCCACCGCCAATAGGAGCAGGAATCATTCTAGACAATACAATCATTTATAATTAGGATTTATTATAAAAAATGATAACTGAAAATAGCGAGAGATATTTACTTTTCAGGGTGTAATTGGCTTATTGCCCACAATAATTGAACTGCAGCCAGTTTTACACTTTCATAGTCATCATCCAAGTACTTTGCCACTTCAGAGTAAATGGAAACATCTATAGGTGCCCCTTTCTGACTAAGCTGGATCTAGTAAATGAAGAAATTGCTTATTTATACATAAACCAAAAATAAACCGACGTTTTTATAATGTAGTTAATTTGTAATTACTAATTACTTACCATCATCTTTAATGCCGCGCTTCGAACCCTAGGTTCATGACTATGTGAATATCGATGTATCAATTGCAGCGTTTCTGTTACAACAGCAGGATCTTCATTGGAAACGAGAGAACCGATTAGTTCCAAACATTTGCATTTGACTGTGGTGTCCGTGCTTGTGATGAACTAAAATGTAAATAAAAGGGTATACATGATTTTAATACAAAAATTGCACACAAACATTCTAATTTATAGTTAATGTGCTCACCTTTTTTGCCATCGATACTAGTCGTACATTGTACATGGGATTTTGAGCAATTTTGGCCAGCTTTAAAGACACAGTGAGCGAGCTGACTATGACCAATGGTGATGTTTCTTTTGCCACCAACCTGATAATTTCATCTAGGACAGACTGTGTGAAAACAAAATAAATTAATTTGATAACAAATATTGCTAATAATGTAGCGTACACTTCTTGTATGCAATGAAGTAATATTGGTACTACACAAACCCAAACTAAAACATTTTGTACTGAACAAACAAATAATATTATACCAAAGAATCTGTTTCGGACATCTTCAACAGCTGAAGGGTTGTCAAGCACTTAGATCGCAGAGCGGTATCCTTATCATTATGGAACAAAGTGATTAGTTTCTTGTGCAAAAGTGCTTCATTTTCAGCCTAACATAAAAAATAAAATTTTGAATTAATTGAATATTTACAAACGAATTTTTTATAATTCAAACTGTATATGCATGTTTTAATAATTTTGAACTTACCGTAGAAGGCAACGATGCCACTATACGAGATAAAGCCTTAAAATTTTCTGTGGCACTACGGGTAGCTTCCAAATCGTTGATTTCGTTTTTCAGTGCTGAAGATACTCCATTGGAAGAATCCACTGGCTTTTTGATGATTCTGAGTCGTTTTGGCTGAGGTGGTTCGACAGATTCTGCAAGAATTGTTTGAGATTGCGAATATTCGGCTAGTGCCCGTTTCTTCAAAAGCGCTGCCATAATTGCTAATACGTAGGTTTTAAAAAACTGAAATATTTATACACAACCTAGAAAAAAATCCAGTTAAAAGCCGAAATTTGAAAGTTCAATTTCAATCAATTCGACACTTCGACACAATCATACAATCACAATTTCTTGAATATCTTGAAACTTAATGAAACTCAATCTCCCGCGATTCCATACTCTTTGCAAAGGATGAACGTTCAGTCAGTATCTAAATTCACTACGTGATGTCTCAAAACTTTCACCAGTCTCACGTCTCACACGTTGAAGATAAAAGTTTGGAAATACTATGCTCTTACTTATAGACACGAATACATAATCTATACACACATAAAACAGATAAAACTCAAGCAAAGCGGTATAAGTACAATAAGTAGCTTCTATTAGCTATTTGCATTAAAATTAACACAAAAATAAACGAAAAAGACAAAAAGTGCATTTAATTTGCATAAAAAACAGTTGTAATGTATGCTTTCAGTTGTTGTAAGTACTACTATACTCTGGAAACTGCGGTACATTCACTGAAGGTGTAAGGTGATTTAATATTTTATATGAGATCACAAATGTTTTGATTTATTCATTAGTTTTATAAAGTGTCATTTAATAACACACACATTTGTTATGCAAATACAAATATCATACATTTTATGTACTACAAAAAGTCTTCAATCCTATAAAAACGGGTTTGCCCTCCATTTCCATATTAGTAGCGCAGACAGTATGACACCGAAGGACCCCATACCTTCAAAAGAGAGCATCATTGTCACAATGGTTTTCATCTTTAAATTGGAATAGACTTTTGGAAAACAGCCCTGAAATGTTATCGAAATTTTAATAAAATTAACATAGGAATACAATCGCGCATTTCTTCCACCTTAAAAAGTTACATGACATGCTTATAATGGTCGTAAAATAAACATTCTTGATTATGCCATGATTCTCCATCAAATATTTTACATGAGCATAACCTCTATAAAGATATTTCCAGAAGAATTGCCCTTGTCCAGAAACGGTACAAGTTCCGAACATCCAGCAACCTGAGTGATGCAACAAGATGGAGGAATTCTATGTGTAACATTTAGAAACGGTTGTCTTTTTGTCGCATCAAGCCAATCTGTATAATTGTGAACTCCACAACAATGAAACTATATTTTCAAAAAATTAGCAATAATTAGTTAGTATAATCTAGGTATGTATGTGTATACTTTTATAATTAAAAATTGTACTAATAATATATTCTATTATGATTGCGTACCTTCAACTGCAGTTCTGTCCATCCTTTATATACAATATCGCCAACATCAGAATTTTCCCAAAATCTTTGTAAGAGTATGTACATAGAAGAATGCAAGTCTTCATGGACTTTGTTTTGATCTCGATTTGCAATTACCAAAACACCAACTCCCATAAACAGAAGGTAAACTATTGTCACACAATGCTTCAGAAGAAAAAACAAGAACCATATAAAGAACATAATTTTTGTATTTGATTCCGAATTATAAATAAAGATGTAATAAAATGCCTACCACGATCACAAGGAAATTCTTTTCTGTAGCGACTCCGCAAAACCCTAAAATTGCAGCCATAAGCAAACATATACCCATTATAAAGGAACAATACGGAGCTTCATAATATTGTTCTTGAACTAGAAAAACTGACAAATCGGAAAGACTGAATAGAGATGCAAATCCTGTTAAGACCATCATGATTCCCAGAAGCTGTGACGGGAACAAAAATCATTTGAAATTCAATCATTTGCCATTTGCATGGTAAAACATTACTATGTGTAATACGGATTAAAAATATTTAGCATTGTATCTATAATTAAATCCTTAGTAGTAGTAGTTTAAGACGGATATACACATTGAAACTTACAACGTAACCTACGCATAGTACACCCAAGTAGTACCTCACGGTGTCTGCAGAACAGCACATAGTGACTTTTCAGGTTTCAGTGTATAACAATAGTTAAAACTGTAATTGTTGTTAATTAACCCTAAAAATAGATATAAAAATGTGTCAACTTTGTAGCATTTGATTTTGTTTTGTTTAGACTCACGGTAATGGAGAACAGATTTATAACTAACATTAATATAGTCAATGTAGTTTTTGGGATTAATCGCTTTATGCGATTTAGAAAATTGCCCAATATGTAAATTTCTCAATTTGCCTAGCCACAATTAAACTACATACATACAATACAAGATACAACATCCGGGCAGAAATGCACATTCAGATATTCATTAGACACTGTGTACAAAGATGACGTATCACTTAAAGCATGAGTTTTGTAATGCTTAAAGTCAGTAAAGTGTACATGGGAATTAGTTACATATAAAATATAGCACTAGTAGCACAATATTATAACAGTGCACATTCTTTGCAAATCTTGTCATAAATGTTAACACACAATATCGTAAATCTACCACGCGCGTACACTATTTTTCACCACTTGAGATCTTTCGGAGTTTAGAACTAAAAATTACGTGCGAATTCGACACAAGTAAACGACATACGAGACTACACGCACAAACTGTACTTTTAATATTAGATTACGTTTCACAAATTATGGAACTGTTGTTACTATATTGTACTTATTAATTTGGATTAAAATCAAATATGTCTGTTAACCATAGTTCGCACAGTAATCCGTTATTGTAATTTAATTACTGAAAAATGTTTTGTTTTCTTTGTTCGTTTCTCTACTAAAAATGTGTATTCTAACCAGACTTACAACAATCAGTTACATCGTCTAAAACAATTATTTTCTTGCTTCTTATACGGTGATACAAATTGGTCCTGGTCCTTCCTGGTTCCATAATTCGTTCACATACGTAATATATATCAATACAACAAGTCTAGGTGTATACTAGGCAAGGCAGGGTTATAGAAATAACAATTTAATGTTTTTTGTTTATAAGCCTATAGGTGTATCATAATGTATTCTTTGCTAAACTACATCACACAGCTATTTCAATGCGTAGTAATGCATATATAAATGTTGTTAAATATTAATCTTTATGCTAATACACTGATTGCTATGTCTGTGTATATTAACAGATTATTATGGCACAGATCGACAACTCGCATCGCAAAAGAATAACAATGTGAATCATAGGTAATGAAATGACTTTTTGGTTTCTAAAGTCGAGGATGGTGAGTGCTATGTTATTGTAATATGCACCAACATTAAAACATGTACTTAACATTTTGTTATCGATTCGACATTAGTATAGCTAATCTTATCTGTCTGTGCTGCAAATCATTAAACGAGTATTATTTGGAAATATTTTACTTAGCAATATATGAAGATCCAAAGTCCAAATACGAGTATTGTTTGTTTTCGCAATATTATATACTTTATGCATTGTGCTTTGTTCTGCATTATATAAAGTTTTATTCATATACAGTTGTTCAAATATACAGATAACATCAATGTATGTAAGGCCTGAGATGCCTCTATTATTAGGCATTTATTTTCTGTTGGGTGCTGGATTCAATTAATTATGATAAAATATTCTGAACTGTGACATAATGAAAGAATTGAGAATAACCGATTTAAACATGAATTTAATGTTTTTAAAGATATTGATTGCGAAACTAATGAAATCATACAGAAAATTTGAACTGCATTCATTCCTTAAAAACTGAGAAAACCGAAAAAAATTGTATAACACAAAAAAAATGCTTCAGATATATTACAAGAATACAAAGAACGAGTTTATTTATTACAATCGTCTTTATTTTTGTCACGTAAGCTATTGACATTTGAGTTTGGACAATTGAAATGATTCGTCTATTCTATACACAAAAATAAAATACCTATGCACAATATGTCATTACAACATTATCATTAAAAGCTTAAGGATTTGTTGTATAATTCAAGTATCTGCCATTGGTACGAGTTTTATTTAAGTACACTTTCGTCAGCCAGACTGAAGAAGCAAAACAAATGGAGTGGGCAATTTGATACGGTGCAAAAATCCGATATTTAAGTACACTTTCGTCAGCCAGACTGAAGAAGCAAAACAAATGGAAAGGGCAATTTGATACGGTGCAAAAATCCGTTTGATATCCATAAACTGCTTATGCAGAGATTCTGTATACTTTCTTAGACACCCCTATTAAGTGAACAACAATTTATATAAGCACAGGTATGTTATTCTACATTTTAGGCTAAAAGTCAAGGAATAATCTTTTAAATAAATACAGATTATAAAAATCACAGCTTACATCGGTGTACATATAGGCAAAATTTACGGTAATGCTGTTTCTATCTTCCACACACTCATTGTCCATGTCAATGCAGCACATTANTACAGAAGGTTTTATATTGAGATAAATATGCCAATCCTGAATTCCCAAATTTCCACAACAATTGAACTATGTAGGTAAAGCACACAGTTTATAATTATAATTAACTACATTCACTGTAGTTAAAATCAAAATTTAGTTGGTCTTTTGTAATAGTTTACCTTAGGTTGGAAGCGATCCCAGAAACTGGTAGCCCTTTCACCAGCCGGAGAAGGGTCCATGTACAGTTCAAAACTCTCTTGCAAACGTTCCATGCTTTCATACCGCAACCAATCTCGAGAAGGAAATGGCATGTAACTTATATGTAGACCAAAGTATAATATCAATCCAAGAAAAATCGAATTCTGAAGTAAAGAATAGGATGGAATTTATTAATGATTAAACCATTAAACAGTTCAATTGTCTACTCATTATTATTAATAGAGGAATATAATTTAATATTTATCTACATAGTATAATTTAAGGAGTATAATATTCCTACAAATATTTCTCACGATATTTCCCTAGCTGCAGATAAAGGATCGTATTCCTCAAAATCGTTTATATAACTTATACGCATAATGGCAATCTCAAATTATGAGACAATAAATTAATAAATATATAATTACAGTTAATACTAGATTGCATTATTAATGATTTACCAATAAAAAATATCTCACCATAAGACTACTGCGAAAACTTTCAGTGATGATTGCACAAACGGCTATCCCAACTGCAAAGAGGCAAAGGATTCCAACCAAAAATGCAGAATTTAGGAAGTCTAGACAATGTGTCTAATTCTTTTTGGTCAAATGTGTATGTTCCATACTCTCTCAAGGTCCTTTCAACTTTTAAACTATAGAAAATCAGTATGCCTCCAAATATCTTGAAAAAAAAATGTTTACAAATTTACTGCATTTCTATACATTATTAGGCAAATTTATTTGTCATTATAGTCTCAGCAATGAAAATATTTAATGCTAAGAACAAACTATAGCTATAAATGATATAATAATGTTAAGGAAAGTGTTGCTCGTATACATAACTTACCCCTGCCATAAGTATACACACTTTAAGGACGGCATTTTCCACGTATGGGATTTTGTAAACCGAATTGGAAACCATTATTAGATAGACGTATATTTTATGTATGTATATAAATAAAATATGTGTTAATATGTATATTTAACAGCAGTATAAAAGGAACTGTTTGCAACACAATTTTGTAGGGCTACCAAACATATTTTATTTTAGTACGAATGCTGGTGAATATTATATTAAATATTTACTATGTGCTAAAGAATACATGAAAAATGCTAGAATTTACAAGTTATGTGCATAAGTACAATTATTAAATGCAAGTAGATAGTAGGTATATATGTTACAAGGTAAAATTAACACAATGAACACTATTTGTCGCATTCAATCTTTATTTTCTAATAAAGAACATCCGATGTGTTGCATTTAAAGTACTGTACTACTTATTTAGGTACGATATGTACGATATATCTACATCCTACATCATTTTGTGCATTTACCTACTAGGATACAAATACAAATACCAATATAATATACCTGCATATGGTGTATTATGTGTACATACAATTTACATCCACATGAAAACGGATGAAAGGATAACTATTTATTAAGCTCTCCAACGCTTCCTGTACTAACTTAAGTAATAAAGTGTTGTGTATTGAACACATTAAAATCATACACATAAACAAATCCATTGATAAATTTATTTGCTACTTTAATAAGACTTTTGTCATGTTGTCATTCACACACAGACAAAATTTATTAGAAAATATTCGTTTAAAACAATACAACAAAAAATTAATTTTAATTCATCTCTTACAAAACTTTCATCACCTACTATGTTTCAGAAAGGCTGAAAACATTACCTAAATTCGGCTAGCATTTTCCTTTAAGTCTATGATTAACATGTAGAATCAGTTGAGTCCGGCACGAATACATTGGTAGAACATTTACCCACATAATTGCCCGGTTTATAATAGCGCACACATATGTAACAAAAGCCTGAGTCTTCGTTGCATGCCAAACCAATCCCTATTTGAGTTGAAGCCTTCCACACACATTGAGTAAAGTGACCCGTTGTTTGCAAACTCTGAGCGGTACACTCGTTAGAGTAATCATAGTATTCTTCTTCGCTGTGAAAGTCGCTTATTGCACCGTCACACAAAGAAGGAGATCCAGCCCAAACATTTTCTCCGCAAGTTCTGTCACTACTGTGTCCCAATGTATCAGTTTCTGCCATTTCGTCAGCCCAGTCTTGAGCATACTTTTGCATCTGTAAATGAGGGTTTTAGTATTCAATTAAAATTTGCATTAACCTGCAATACGGGAATAAGTTAAAATTAAGGAAGAAGATAGAAAATTGGGTACTGTATCGTTTTTGACGTTCGTAGATCCGTTGTTGTGCGCTTTGTAATAACACTTACTAGCTGTGTACAAAGCGGCTATGACATCATCTAGGAAACTCCTGTCTCCAAACCAAGCTTGACCTTTTGCCTGTTATCGAAATGAAATTAGACTTCGTACACCTTCCTTAAATTAATAATTAAATTAAGCTTACCATTATTGGATCTCTGTTTGAAACAGACTCGCCATAGTTGAATCTCTTGTCGATAAGAGCAGTAGACAAAGATATTTCTTTGAAACCTTTGAAATAAAATAATGACAAATTTATGTTTTGGTAAATTTCTTAGGTCACAATAATATTATTCTTAGAGAAACAAATGTATTACTGAATAGGACGAAGATAAATCCCATCAAAAATGTTGAAGTATTTCCGAATGCAGCCTTCATGTTTTCAGTTTTTTCAATCAAATTATGAAATAAAGCAACACAATTTATAGTTGCTAATCTTGTTTTCCTTGGTTTTGCTTATTACTATCTAAAGTGTGTCTGATTCTTGCTTAGAACATCTACTACATAATTTTACTTCGACTTGTGAACAAGTTTTTATTTTGAACCCTTTGCTTGCCATTGGTCCCTTTCCCTTTGTAAGCAAACCTAATATGGTAAGTAGTAAGTAGGTACTTGGTAGTTTTTTGTGTTCTTTATCATGGTTATATAGTTATAAATAAAACATACGCTGTACTACAAATAATACAATTGTACTTTCCGGTTAGTAAGGTGTGAATGGTAACCGGATA
>JABASD010001416.1:0-40746 GCA_019776165.1 Pogonognathellus flavescens
TCTGACGCTTATGCCCCTAGAAATTGACATTTTTTTTACGCGTATGCGGGTGACAATCAATCGAGTTGCTGGAGTCTAGTAACTAAGTATATTTAACCGCTTTACTGATTATAGAAAATAGAAATGAAATGATGCTACAACGTGAGTTAATAATCTGTCATCAGTTTACAGGTATGGAGGGAATTAGAATGAAGTGTCTGTATATCTTCAAGCATTATGTTTGCTGTTGTTATTGCCAGTATACATCAGTCACTTACCGAAACGTGGTGTGGGTGGTATCAAGTGTACCGCATGCTAAATCCTTTGATACGCTACACTTCACCTAAAAGTAATACTAGACTTTGTACATATTGACATAATAGAAAATACTCCCGAAATTAATTAACAAATTCCAGGCAAACAACTTCTTCCTCACACATGAATAATTTATTTGTACTTATCTTGAGTACCTTCATGCAGTTTAATATTGAGTTCGCTGTTTGTTCAATCAAGGACATGTTTATAATTCGATTGATGTAATATTTTAACTCATGAACACCTGTATTCAAAAATTTGATTGTATTTGCACTTGAAGCATTGAGTTAGATCTTGTGTGTCTAGGCATACTACTAATCGAGTTCGCCCTGGTCTAGGTTAGATACACTACTACAAGACACCTACAAAATTTCAAACAATCTATAGGCTATTTGCTTTGATTCAAAATAACGGGTCTAGTCCTAATGGGATATGGAAATTTTACACAAATTTTTGCACTTTTCTATTGCAAACAAAAAAGGTAAAAATAGTTAACGCTTGAAGGAAAAGGATGCGCAATATTTCATATTCGCATCGAATGTCTGATAAATAACATCATAATAAACGGCACTAGCTGTTAATACAATAAATAACACTGCAGATTTTCTAAACAATTCGCTTTTCTCAGTAAAGCTAAATGGGTACTTCCAAGAAATATAACGTTTTCGCAGAAAGTAAGGTGAATGATTTCCAGTGATTCAATAGGGCATTCATACTATATGTATGTGTAGGTACATACATCATCGCATCCCTTCGTTAACATTTTGAGGATCGTAGTATCAATGGATATACTTTTAAATATTAGTATTGAAAAGCTTTGGGTAGTACCTATAGTATTAAAAGTAGCAAAGTACTCCAAGGTAAAATAATTTGATATATATGAGAAATTGTTTGGGTAATATAGCTTAGTTATTAGTTATTATTAGTTAATATGGATAATGGAAAAGGTAAGCATGCGAATATACAATGGGCATTTGTAGATGCACATGATGGATGTAGATTGCTTATGACAAATTTCACCTTGGGACAACCGATCAGAAACAAGAATTTACAGCTCACTGGAAATAATTTTCGATATGAAATGCAAACAAAACTTTATTACAAAATACATATACCTTATTTCACAGTTATATTAGTTACTATTTCGATGTAATTTACAATAACTAAATAAGTTGAATATATAAAGTTAGATTTACGATGTACTTGTCGTTGGAATACCTACATATTGTGGGTGTATTCACATAAATATATGTTACTAAATTACTTTACATTATAATACTTGCACTTGCTTGCTGTTGTGTCTGCTACGCAGTTTTGCATATTAGAGTTCAAGGCACGTGGACCGTTCACATGTGAGTAATAATGACAAACATGAAATCTGATACTTACAACCTTCAATATACTATATACGTCACAAAAAAATCAATCCTAAGCGAGAAAACTGCATAGTTTCATGAAACTCATCATACAATTGAGTGCGTTTTCATGTTTTGACTTTCCTTTACTACGCATTATACTAGGAGAATTTTCCAGTTTCCCTCGTATTAAAATATTTCCTACTATACAAGGCACACTCTTTAAACTTCCTTACTTCGTAGCTTTAATTTGTAAAAAATTGATCTAAAATAGTACAATAGCACCATGCAGTGCCTATATGAATGAAGTAGTGCTAAGAATCATAATAGTGACATTTTTTAGACCGGATGGAGTGACACATATAGTGCCACGTGGTAGCTATCCCTAGATTTAAGTGTGTCAGCAACAGCATCACAGCATTTTTGGACACAAGTGTCTTTTCCTGGAATTTCCTAAAAGAAATTGACAAAATCTTTGATGTATTACATTCTTTCAGACATTTCATAGTGAGCACTTTGTATTGTACTCGACAAAATTACACTATTGACTTGTAAATTCCCTATAGTTGTGTCAAGCAGTATTACACATGCATAATGGATGGAAGTATTTTTATTTGGAAGTTGGTGTGCAAAACGTCACTGCCCACTCAAGATAAGTAATGTGACAAATCTACTTACGACAATATGTCACGTCCGAACGAAATATTTATTATTAACAAATCGCGGAATGGAAGCACTTGTAAACAAAGGAGAAAAATGACGTTTATGTATAAGAACGCATTATTTTCCTCGTTCTTGTATAGGTAAATAAAAAGTTAATCATATTACGCATAGACATTTCTACAATGGCTGAGCTGACAAAGCGAAGATTTATTGTCAGTCTTAAAAGTAGTGCTTCTACAAACGTTGGAAATAAACGTAGCGGAAGACAAGAAAAGAAAATATACAGCATCTTCATCCGCACTTAAGGCAGAATGCTTTTGAATCTCTTGTGGTTTATTGCTTCCAGATAGCATGTAGTCTAGCACGTACTGATAAAAACAGCATTGTATTCTCCAAGCATTCTATAAGCATCAAGCATTACTAAACCTACATCTGTTGTCCCCCTTATTTGTTACGTCAAGCATGAAATGCGTATGTAGATACCTAGGAAGAAACACTTTTGCAAAATCACTGCATACACAGTCTACAAAAACCGAAAAGCTTTAAAAATGCTGAGGTTCTCGTTTGCTACAAGCACAGTTTTGAATTTGCGTCGTAACTACATAAACAGATTTCAAAAACATATTATTGGCTTAAGCTTATTAAATTCCTTTTTATACTTTCTAGTATACAATACCTAAGTATCATTTCTATTACAGTGTAAATAATTACCTACTGCATATATGCCAAAAGTACTTGCTTCACAGAATCTGTTTCACATCTTTACTTTGAAAAACAGCTTTATTGCTTTTCTAAGGAGTCATAATAATATTCTGAGCCATGTCGTATATTTTAGTATTACAGATACAAAGATACAAATGCAAACAGTTCTGTTCTGAGTATTGTTATCGTATAACTAGATTAAAACAGAAGCTTTCGTTCATAGTAGTTCTTTTACAACGACATCATCCTGCCTACTTATATACCTAAATAGAAATCGTAAACCTGCAGTACGTATTTTACTTTATGTGTCTCTTTGTTAACAGTGTACAGTGAACATAATACTTATTACATTTGCCTGTAATGCGCTTGTAAAGTCAAAGTGCATTCGCCAATGTACCAAGTATGAATTGTATATATAGTGATGCAATAGTTTCTTCTTCCAAGTATTCTTTAAGTACAATTGGGAGATTTTCTCCATCTTCTACTAAAATTGGGCTGGGTTCTATTCACTGAGACAACTATAAGTAAAACATCATTTAGTCATTAAATAAGACGCTTTCCGTCTTTACTACTTGAATGAGTCTGTAGAAGAAAAATGAGGTTTTTGACCTTTTAATAGAATGTTGGGAATACTTGAAGATAAAACACATTGTAAATTGTAACTACAGTTTGTTCATGGTAGACGAGCGAGAGAAAGACAACTTGAAAACTCTTGAGGTATCTTTTTGCAATTGGAAAGAAAAAAGTAGTTTATACGTTCTTCCCACTTAATTCAGGAGGGAGACTCATATTATTCGATACGTGCTCACAGCCAAGCCTCGATATCCCTAATGCTTCACTCATATACAAAACTCTAGAGTACATATAAATTCTTAGATTTACTATTCTGCTATCTATATATTGATATCTCTCATGAAATGCAGACACACACTTGCTACACAATAAAACACTATCTATAGTATCTGTAGGATTCAAGTTACAATTCTTTAAGGGAACAAGACATGTACGTTTTCTGCTAAGTGTCTACATACAGTACATCATAGCGTGCCTGTCTTTCCTTTGCCTGTAATAATAGTAGCAGTCACATTTTTGACAGAATTCAGCTCAAGAGTGTGAGATAGGAAATGATGGATTTTTACAATGAGATAAAATTGATGCACCTAACTTTTTCAGAGTAAGAGTTGGATGGAATCATAAAAAATATAAAGCTCTCAATCTTGAAATGAAATACAAAATTATACCTTTTCCTTATTGCATAATGAAATCAGTCTCGAGGAGTGTAGTGTCCGTCAATATTCGTTTTAAACCTGTCATCAGTAGCACTATGCATTATATTATACGACTACTACTGGGATAAGCCTGAAGCAGCAGGACTCTCGCTTTTATATTCCGTTACACTTTCTTCGCCGCTTTCTGCCCGAGTTAAAGTTAAACACAAGCTATATACGCTTTAAGCATATTGCGTATCCGTTGTGACTTGTGAATCGCATTTGACGAAGGTTTCTCAACAGCAGCGTATTCAAATGTCAGCGTCAAGATATCATCCGTGATAACAGAAAAAGCCTTTCTTTGAGATGAGATGTCTTCGTTTTAAAAACTAAATTCCCAAAGCAACAACATAAAATGCGTGCTGCCTTTGGTGACGTTGACAGCTTCAATTTACATTTACATTACTTGTCACAAGTGCAACACGTAGGTATACCATTTGCGAATAGACAAAATATACCTCAAATTCTGTAAGGAGAGACGCCTGCTGCGACGCATAAAATCATGATTCTCTCTAACACATTGACGTAGTTAACTAACTTAAATTCCCTTAAGTCATTCATACGATACGTAATACTGATGATGGATTTGCTTTCACTGTACTGTAAAATGTAGTACAGGAACATTTCGGTGTTGTTACTGACCTACTATAGTGTAAGTGGTTGCGTGTGCGGTGTAGGAGTCTAAGTTATTAATACACATTGTGTGATTTACATTCTGACGTAAGCAAGTTGAAACTTCTCCTTTGACAACCAAATGAAAATTGTACTATACTATGCAAATCCTGTGGATTCCAATCTACCTCAATCCTTAATTCAATATCTTTATAGACGGGAGAAATAAGCATGAAAGTCAAGAGTAACACCCGAGAAATGCAAAAATCATAAATGTTATTCATTTCATTAGGTATCTGTACATAAAAATGTGCAATCAAATTACAAAAACTTTTGAATTATTCAGTAATTCTAGTTTTCTTTTCCGGAATACTATACTGTACGCAGTGAAAGTTCAATGGCTTCTTCCGCACTTACTACTTTCATTTCCAAACATACATTAAAATATATCCTACTTCAAAAAACGTAGTATACAATTTATATCTCACGAGGAGCATTGGAAAACATCTAGAATTACACTGCAACCCATTTTGGTCGTTTATATTTGCACTGCGGGGCAAGTACACAACACAGTGCAGAACTCCATGTGCGATTGTAGATACACTACAGAAGAACATAAATTATTAAGGTTTTATGCTGTCCTCCCATGCGGTTTCCGTATTAGCTTGCCTGCACTCTGTACTTGTAGTAAGTAAACCTAGACACAATAAATTCCACAATTTGTGGCGAAAAAATAGTCTCTGTGTGTGGTGTGGCTGTGGAATTCCCAAAATACAACACAGTACTTTAACCTAAGGTAGCTTACAATGAAATATCTTCAGGTAGAGTTTACATAAGCCAAGTAAATACTCGTAGCACTCAAAGGTGTGGTGCATGTAATGTAATGTCCGTTAATTCATACGGTTATATAGCAATAGCAAAACTATTATTCTAGATTCTACAATCCTTTTCCTGGAAAGCCACCTCAACGATTCCCATATGCTTTAATCATTTTTATACTAACAAAATGCACCTACAACTTACAATCCTTTTGCCTTAAGATGTGTATCTATTATGTTTATTTATCACGCTTGAAATACCTATATAAATAATCTGCAATAATATTTACGGTAACACGGAGTAATTACCCAAACGTTTCCCTTTAGGTTTATCATACACAAACAAAATACTAGAAGTAGGTATCTGTATAGTTTCAAGTGTTCCTTGTGAAGGCAATAAGAATCATGGAAGGCTACAGTAGGTATCATAGGATTTTAAAATGATAACATTGAAAAATAGGATAATATAAGCAATTCCTATTACAGACGGCATTACGCTGAATAACGAGGATTCCATGGTTGAAGAAAAGCTCTTTGATATCGAACTTTACACTGCATTAAACCCGGTTGGGCAACCATAATACACAGTAACTTTGCATTTTATTGGGGGAAGGATAGAAATGGAATACTTAGATAGAATAGTGTTAGTTTTATTGTGCCGATCGTTTCCACAGGCACTCCAAAGTCTTATACTACATAGATTAAACCGGAAATCCTTATGTGCATATATATCAGGTAGGTATGGTATAGCTATATCTGTCCTTCTTTATCCATTTTATTTATATAAGCCATTTTATAACAATATTCCCATTTATTGCTGATATAACCTTAAGACAAAACCAACTTATTGTCAGCTATAAAGACATCGCTTAGGACTCTATACAGAAAATCCTGCCATGCTTATTAAATTATATACAAACCATCGTTTTTCTTTCACTTCCTAGGAGGTTTCTGTGTATATGCTATCTGTATACGAGTATAAAAAGGCTAGACATTATATAAATGTTTAAAAGCACAGTATATATCTAGTCTAGTAGCGATTGTATGACGATTTTGACGACTGTACCCCTTGAAGTGCACAGTGCACACTCGGAAGAGTCGATAAATGTGTTTTGCTTGACCTGCCATCGTATGGTTGACTCTTCTTTTCCATTGCTTCCTTTATTTCTCGTTTCATGTAGAGAAGACATCAGGCAGTTTGAAAGAAATGAGGGAAGGATACAGATATTGCCATTGTAACTAACAATAAGCTTGTATAAGTTTCTGAGTAAAGCACCTTTAGGCAAGGCAAAGAATACCAATGCAAAGGCATTTCACCCTGTTTCTCTTCGCTTTTCCCTGCCACACTTCCTTTGCGAACTCCTGAATGCAGGACAAGTTGAACTGAATCGAGCAAACTGAATGTTAAGTCTACACAGTGTCCTGTCTTTACTACACCACTCTATTTCAGTGTTATAGTAGTAGTGGTAGTGGTCTTGGTGATTGTAGTAGTGGTGGTAGTAGAAATAGTAGTAGTATTGGTAGACATAGAGTAAAAGCTATGACGACTTATCTTTCCTACCAGCTCAGACTTACAATTGCAATCAAAGTAAGTCAAAAGGTTTTGTATTTGTAGGAAGCCTTCGCCTGATGTAAGTCAGTTCGCTCTACAACACTTGGCTTGACTTAGCTGCTTGGATGTTTGACTGCATGTAATTTCATTGTACATGTAGAATGTACATACAGAGGTAGTTCCAGGATATACTTCTAGTACCTATAGAGAGTTTTGATTCTCTGGTTCCGTTCGTAGTAGCCCTGAAGTGCAATGTTTTTATGAAAGGTCTTTTTCTTGTTATCTTCCGTCAAGTCGGTCACACTCTGAGCTCAAAGTGCATTACTGTACTCACTTAATAGTAAGTAACAGACTAAAAAGGCTAAATGTGGAATTGTGCCAAAGCTACAACTATTGATGAAGGCGAAACAGCTTGGGGTAAAGTAAAATGGCAACCATAACCTTAGCTAACTGTGTTTGATCACTCCGCTCTTAACCCAAACTCAGCTGGCATATTATTCTTATTAGTGAGTACTGTGTACTTTGTCTGAATGGTAAAGGTACTCTGTACTGTGTACAGTCATGACATTGTTATACGTGTATATATTTATTTATGTACATGTCACAGATGTGGAAAACATAAAACGTTGTGTTAATTTGAAAGTTAATGTTGGTTAGTTGGCATTTCACAATGGTAAGTTAGTTAGTGTATGTCTTGTGCTGTAAATATATATCTTCGTTAAGATATTGAGACATGGACATGGTGGGGAACAGAAGAAGAGGTGATAAAGCTCAATTTGTCGTTTTACGGCTGGTGTTAACACAACGGTGATTAGAATGCTCATGTTTTCGTGTCATGCTGCTGGCAGAACGACGGTAGATAAAGATAAAACCAAAGCACGTTGAAATACTTACAGATTCATTTTTGGTCTTGGCTATGGCTGTCCTGGGGAATTGTCATAGAGAAATGTGACGTTTTTGAAGAGAGAAGCCCTACGTAGAAAGTTGATCGTGATCCGCCAGCCCTTTCACTCTTCCTTAATTAGTTGCGACTCTTTTGCAGTGAGGCAAACACCGTGACCCAATTTGCTAACGAGGAAAACCAGAGATTTGTCATCAAATTACGAATTTTGGTATTCTCTTTACACACGATCGTGTTGTTAACTGTAATAATGTTGTGGAGCAATGAAAGGGAAAGTGCATTGTGGTAAAAGTCTGGGGATACGCTATTCGGTTACAGGAGTGAAGAGTGAAGGCTATTTAACTGGAACAAGTCAGTCTCCATAAAATGATTGTTGAACAGATTTACATGAAATGGGAACAGTTGCGGTTTCCGTCTTTGTTCACCGGCAACAATGCTGTGAGCGATTGACTTTCAGCATGCATGAAATGTAACAGTAGTCTCATTAACAACTTGATGTTATTGTATCGATATAATCACCCGAAATTGACGTGCATTCACAAAATACAAGTAAGAACCGGATTCCTAATTCATTTTCCATGAAGAAACTTTGTTTTCCATGCATAATTAAAATAATTGGACAATCTCGACCTAAATGCGGATAAATATGTCACGTTTTGTTGTGAGCTTATTTAACCGAAAGCAATTGATGATGCAACATCCTAAATGTAGGCTGTTATGTAACGAAAAGAAAACAGAATTTTTGTTATTGTTTTATCACGTTTTATTGAATACAGAGATTTTACATACATATAGTACGAGTACAACATACAATTACAAGTATAATTATCTATGTGGGTGTGATGAACCCACCTAAGAACACCCATTCTAAACCTCCTACTATCTCAACTATGAATAAAATTTACGACAGAATAAGATGAGTAAATTTGTTGTTTTACTGAAACGTATATCACGAGTAATAATATGGTTGACACAGTCTTTACAACACATACTGTACATCTTTGGTCACAATTCTGAAATAGACGGCATTACACTTAATGCTCACACGGAAATTACAATAACATCCTTAACTAACATCTTTAGATCTCTAAACCTACACAGTGATTTATTTTTACAACTCCGACAACTACAACTACATCAAGAATGAAACGTAGAAGATTGTTAAAGTAGGTACGCAGTAGAATTTTTGATTCCTTATATCAGAAGTGCTCTTGGTCACATTCGGGTTATCTTTGGGTATTACATTTACAGGCTGTAGCTGTGTGAGAGCGACAAGCTTTATGTTAGGCATCTACAATCCTATTTCAATTTTTTTACATATTTTTTACGTTTATTTTTACATACATGATTTTCCGTAACAGTACCTACTATAGCATTATGCCAAAAGCTTTTAGTTTAGTAACAATAACATTATCTAAAAATAAAGCCTTAGCCTTATATATTATATCCACAAAGTTTAATAGCTAGGTAGCTGGTTGCTGTTCTCTGTAGAGATAGTTTTTACAAGAACTATTTATCTTATTGGTACCACATCTATATATATAATTCATTGGTGATATTTGGATGTGAATTTTGTGAATGTAATGTAGGTAGTAGGTAGGTATGTACACTAAAATGATTTATAATTTCGGAAGATAACAATGCACTAATTACAGGGACGAAACTTACAATGATATTTTTAGAGTTACAAACTTTACTTTGTGTGCTTGAGGTTACAGCGGAGGGTATTTTGTAAGGGCTGCTACAGTTTGCTACAACAGTAAATCTACCTGTATCTCTTAATTATGTAGTAAAATGAAATGGACATCAAGAGAGCATAGTGTAATATACAAAATACCTATCCATATGGTCCACAAATACCGATTAACTAACTATACCATACAAGATGTAAGATTTGTAACTAAACATTATTTACAATCCACAAACTCACACAAGGACGACATCAACAAGTTGTAGAGTTCATCCTACCGTAAATACGATTTGTAATTAAACTTGTTCTGTTCTCTTCAATGCCACTACAACTACGTATTACACAAATAGTCACATTTAATGCCTCGGAATTTCATCCACCTCCTCCTCTTGAAGTGAATGAATGGATTGTATTTACATAATATAGATATTCCAACATGGGTTACACATAAAATTTCATTTACCTATACCTTATATACATAGAATATTAGATACCTATAGGTATCTGTACATATAACACAAATAAACTGTTTTGACGTACCTATTTATATTTAGTTACTTATTCCTACATGATTGATTGCGATTGTAAATAGCGAATAACTAACAGGTTATTCACTTGGCATACAACCTGTTTCACTTTTCCCAATCCCAATTCTAGTTCCTATAAGTATAAATATAAATACAAGCTACGTGTCCTACACAGTTTATACCTGACAATATAATTCTGATAACAATTAGTGCAAACAAAAAACTACCTTGAATGTCTAATTGAATAAGAAGCCTTAAAAATATTAACGGTACGAGAAATATAATACTCGAGTAGAACAACTGCGTATTTACTTACAAAGACCACAGAAAGTACTCCACCTCTTTTTCTTTTATGTTTTCTTACAGCACAATGACTGCTTTCTTAAGAAATTACATGGAATAAGTAAAAGTTGGACTAAGTAGCTACAACGTTTACCTGCCATACTAAAACTCTTTCCTTTGTATGATTTCATGACATTCATCTCTAGTTAGCGAACATCGTAGAAATAATCACGCCACCAAAATTGCTATTTGTGTGAGAAGAAGTTGTGTACCTTGCACTTACAACGATTACGTTAACAATAAGATAGTTTATTTAGTTCACGAAAGGTTTATCCTTAACCTAAGTAAGTGAGTGGTGTTCTCACAACATGCAACAGCCTATGAATTGTATTTAAGAAACTCCTACGATTGACACACCTACCATAAGCTCCTATAATACTGCACACTAATAATCCTGGTTTAATTCAAGTACAAATAGAAACTATTCACCACATCACTCACACGGAAATTCTACAGACGTAGTAAACAACAATGTCAATCTTTACAATTTGTAGTCACGATATATCTGCAATTAATTTTATTTCTACTAGTATTGGCAAGAGTTCGTAAACATTTCTGTGTAGCTCAGAAATAATTACTTGCAGTCCATTCTCTTGTTAACAGTTCTAGTATTTCTAACAATAAGTTACATTTAATTACATTGATAGATTCTGAAGTGCGATGTGCCTACGTCCACACACATTATGCCATTGTAAACAAAACCTACAAGTTTATCTACGTTGTATATTATAGACCTGCTGCTACATTTATACACTACATTGCCTACGATCTATATGAATCTCTCCTATAAAATCTAATTGTACCTACTTAATTTAGATTGAAAGGTAATAAATACTACAAACTTGTTATGTGGAAGTATATATGAGATGAAGTTACATAATGCGTTTAATCTTCAGTTCAATTACTGCCTACGTTCTAATTAAATGTTGTGAGAACAAAGACATCTTTGTTCCACAGTAGCCTTTGTCATTGATTGAATTGAATTCGGGTTCATTTACATTTCCGTGCACATTTTTCTTGTGATTGGCCATGGAATTAGAGTACGGTCTCGGTTTTATTATTGCCTGGGATATAGGCAGAATAGACCGAGTTGGATTTAACCGAGGATGTGAAACTAGTTCTGAATTTGCCACAGCCAGACCCAGATAGAGTCTTAATGCTACAATTCCGACTCTTATTAGGACTGCCAATGTTACTGTGTCCGACGTAAGGAATGGAATTTGGGTTAGTGGGAAGTACATCCCCATTCATATTCAAATTTTTCGAGTTGCCATTCATTTGACTATGAATGTATTTGTTGAGTGTGTGCTGATCTAATTTTGTCACACCATTTTTTCGTATTAGAGAGGCAGTGAACTCCGGAGAGCCTCCAGTTTGTCCAATGTACCCATTTGTGTATCCATTCCCATGATGACCATGATGCCCCAAATTGATCGACATATTTGTAGCTGTGGATGTTGTAGTATTTGTTAGGAAAGTCCCATTCCTTACAAAAGGACTCGACTTTCTTCTGCGGTGACATAGTCTCAAAAATCCATTTCTAAACTTGGAGGACATGATATTGTACAAGATAGGGTTTAAAGCGGAATTCATATAAACCATTACCCTGCAAATGTAAATGGCATGACTGTAGAACTTCCCGTAATTTTGCAAGTGCTCAAGGTCCGCAAAGATGTACACGAGTGTGAGGACACGGAACGGGAGGAGACACAGGAAAAAAGTAAAGACTACAGTACCCAACATTATCACAACTTGCTTTCGAGCCTTGTGATTCTCATTCTTGGCATTCAGACTAGAACGATCCATTGTCAATCGATTGGCAATCATCCCGTACATTACCAGCAAAATGACCACAGGGACGATAAATAGCAAAATTATCGTAGAGATCATGTAAACCTCCATCCAGGTTTCTTCCATTCCCAAAGTGCATTTTCCCAGATCATCCTTCTCAATGGGATAGTAGATGATCATAAAGTACATCGGACTGCAAAAGCATAAAACATATTTTGTTAGATTAAGCCCACGCAAAAATCCAAACCCAATAACATTCAATTATCCGAGGTATGTACCGCTAAATTAGGCGAATTGTTAGCTCTATAAATACCTATATAGGTACATCTTCCTACTTAAAAGCTTCATAGAGAGATAAGGGTAATTAATGAATGAGAATGTCTAAACTTTGTTCTATATTAATTCCAAAATGCCCAACCCTTCCTACCGAAATCTAATAATCGTACATAAAATGTAGGTTGCAGTTCTACGCAGATATGAAAGCGAAAGTAAACACTTTTGGAAATGGCTGAAGGTTGATTTAACCAGACAGAGCTGATTCAACTGAACATCTGCAAAGTTTGCTCTGAGAGATTAAAAAGCTCTCTAGGAGAGGCTAGCTTGTCGTGAGAGGCAAAAGGCGATTAAAAGGGTCAACTTTCATTTTTATAACGTTTTTATAGCTTTCATTATTATTTTTTATATTTTCCTTAACATACTATAAGTACTCCGCAGCAAAAGAACCCTCCTACAATTTTACAGTAGTGTGGAAAAGCGAGCGTAATAATATTGTTTAACGGGATTAGGGCTTTAGGTGCTTTGATGTTCTCGTTTACATTACACATTTAGTACACCGCAACAAACCGCGTTTTAGATTCCGTCCTTTCTATCAAGTTTCCTATTTTTAGAATAAATGCACTGCACTGGATGTAATAATATTACTGTACCCACGTTCAGATTCAACGTTAACTCAACTTCAAACTCGCAAACTTCTGATGGTTTCCTTTCAAAAGGCTAAAACCTATTAGAACGTGAAATTCGTCTTTGTTTGCTCTCAGCTAGTTTTCAGGCTTTCTCTTTGCTTGGGAAGGGATGCATGCAGAGTAACAAGAAGAAGAAATGCAAATTAATAACATTTCTTCATACAAGGCAAGCTAGAAAATGCATTGCATTGCGCCTTGAAATGCACGGGGCACAAAGAGATTCGAAACAATATTTGTGAAGCGTACTGAAGGAGCTTTGTTTTCACCTTTCCATTACAAGTGCCTGTCGTGTAGTATTTACTTTATGTGGGTGTTTGAAGAAGAATCACTTACAGACAGTCAAAGAGAAAATGAGAAACAATGAACGTCCTATCGTACCAAAAGCGTCTAATGATCAAACTGATTCCGTCGATTGCTTTTGACACTGGATCATATTTCCCGAATTCAACCTTGAACCTGAATGAAAGTGCACAAGTGGAATCTACTCATTTGTGCAAAAGTATCTCTCTGAAATAAACAGCAGTATTATAAGTACCCGCATTCATCGCTCCAATTACCTGATTACAAAACAACGCAAACCATACCTCGGATCACGTGAAATAATTCTCGAACATGAATCATAATTAGGTATAATTGTTTTTCATTACAGTTTGAACTTCTTAACAGCTTATATATACATAGCAGCCTCTATAATACGTAATTAGACTTATCGCTAGTTTTAACATTTGTCTGAATGTGATGCATAATGTACAATGGATCTAATTGTAATTTGAGAACAACGTGTTGGCAGTTTGACAGTGGCACGTTTTCTAACTAAAATCTACATCTAGCCTCGTGAATAATAAAACAATAATTTACAAACGAGACACTCGGTGTTTATTTACCTGGTGACAATGGTAGCGACGACCCAAGCAATCAACGAAATACATGCCGCTCTGGTCTTGGTGCAGACGTAATTGGCCCGAAGTGGTCGGCAAATCACGTAATAGCGCTCGAAACTAATGGCCAGTATTGTGAGAACTGAACCATTAGCCACAGTAGTTTCCAGCAACGGTATCAGTTTACCTAAAATGCAGAAAAAAAAACAATTTTAATCAAAAGCATCTAAAAATATAAGCATACTTATTTATTTGACATTTTATACCTATCTTTTATCTATCTACTGAGTGAGAATGAATCTGAAAAAATATCGACTCATTAAACACTAATGAACAACAAAACTATTTGGTTCTTTTTAGCCTAAACTCTCATCTACAGAAAAGTGAAACAGAGATTTTCGTTCGATAAAGTGTGAAGCGGAAATGAAAATGTCTAATAATTGTAGGTAGTTTCCGTCTGTTTTTATGTAACTCTACTAGACTGCCGACTAGGGTAGATTTGACATTGAAGAGTACTGGCGGAATGGAATACCTACTTTTATTTTCAACGTGACTTTGTTTTAGGACATCCTTTGAAGTATCCAATTTCCCTGTGTGAAAAAAAAACTAGGCACCTATACAAAAGTACATGATTTCTCCTACTTCCACTTATTACAACGAACAATGAAGTTTTTCAAATTGCTACTTTCATCAAACAAACAATGCGGAGAAAGTTAATCCCACATGCTACTTTCTCTTTGTTGAAACGGCAGTAGAGAGACATTGGCATTTCATTAATTTCCTGAGAAACTTGAACTTGAAGTTTTGTATGAGAGCCACTTCCAATGAATTTGAGACACTTTCTTTCTCCGCACTTAAGTAGCTAAAAATTAAATGTTAACCTTGCACGACCTACTTCCATTGTTCCATTCCAAAGAAAAGGTGAAAAATCAATGTGATACTTCCACTTGCTTTACTTCCCTTGGAAAATGAATTCTTTCAATCTAAACTTGACGTTTGTAAAGTCAGGTATTGTGCGAACCTTAATTATTAATTGAATTACAAAATAATGTCAGTTACTGTATTTTTGAATGGCTATCCATTCCCATAAAAATGAAGTATCTACCTACTTATTTAATCACGAGATTATTCATGCTAAATGCACGAATAAATTGTTAGGTATTCGGTGTTAGTGACTGCTATTAATATATTATGGTAATAGAAATGAAGCAGTGAGTTGAAAGTAAAGTCTTACACAATACTGGAGATCGATCCTTCTAAAGATCATAGGAGGTAGTTAGTATTTTAATAGCCGTTTTATTAGGTATAATATAGAGAAAGAGAATTGGGTAATTAATTAGTGTGAAGCAACTTTCGTTATGTAGAACTATCAAATATTATTCAAATGTAATGAATACTACTGTTTATGTTGGCTATTCAAGAAATTAATGATCAAACCAAATGAATCTATGCTCTTATAGAGGTGAAACTCGATTCGGCAAGCGGGCAACAAAGACTGTTCACAAACTTACATAAATCTATCACATTGAAGTAGTTGCAGGTTACATAAATCTAAATAATCCACCTATGTGTATGTGTAATGGTACAGTACAATATACATGTGTCTATGCAATAATTACATAACAAGAAAACTTACAAGTAAAGGAGCCCAAGACCCATACGTCACTGTTTTGGTAGGTGACCTCTACAAGCGCCGTCGGAGTGCAGACGACCAAAACCAGCAAATCGGCGATGCTCAAGTTGACCAGGAAGATGTTTGTGGATGTCCTCATATCTCGCGAACAACTGATGACCAAAGTCACCATGATATTTCCAACGGTGCCAACAACGACAATAACGCACAACAATGCAATTTTGAAGTAAACCGTCACATCCATTTCGGGTGGCTGACTTAAATTCATGCCGACTGCTCCCAGTTTGTCTGCTCCTGTGGCAATATTAGACGAATTGTCCAGCAACTGCAATAAAGTCGAGTTGCTTGTGTAGTTCTCCATTTTATCCAAGTTGCAGAAAAATCTGAAGAATAAGAAAACAGAAACCAATAACATTTTATTGTGGGTGGAGGGTCAATATTTGCACACACTACGATGTAAATGATAAATATACTCACTCTATAGTATAACTTCGGGTCTTTACTGAAGTATCACAATTGCTATACCAGGGTTTGTAAATAAACTAAAAATTGTACTGTGTGTATAGCGTGTAACAACATACAACTACTGTAGATTGTGGTAGATGATAAAATATATCATGTGTAAATTTCTATATAAAAGTAGAAGAGCCTTTGTTTACAAGTGCTACATAGTCTGCGTAGTAATAGTATCAAATCAATCTGTAGTCCAGAAATATTCCTGTACACGAAATTCTTGTGGCTTTTTGTGTAAATCAGATTTGCTTCATGAAAGATGTAAAATAAATGAAAGAGAGATGTATGTGATTTGATGTAAAGCTTACTGCTATTGTTAGTTATACAAACTCCGTCTCAACTCAACCCAAAATAAGATTAAGCATACATTCTTGTGTTCGTAGTAGTATTGTGCGGCATAATAAGATGGAAATGGCAGAGCAGGGAAATACTTTGAAATACGAGAATAAGCAAAAGCAATAAGGCAAGAAGAAGAAAGAATAACAAACAGACAAAGTAGCATAAATATTCAGGGTTGCTAGTGCGAGCGTGAACGATGAAAAAAGGAATACTAAGCAGAAAAAGATTTCAATTTCTTTGGCCTTCCTTTTCTTGTACAAAGTTTTAGATTACACATCATTGGGAGAATCCTTGCCAGACACCTTCAGCAATCCCGAACCTTACTACGTCGAGCCATTGACTTAGGTAAATGATTCAACTACACGATTTAGTGTGAAGTGAAATATTGAATGTGCACTTAAAAGCACAAGCTATTTTTCTTCTAGTTAAATACTATAGTGCCGTATTATTACGAACCATGAAACGAAAAGGACACTCATCGTCAGAAAACAGACCTGCTGTTAAATGAACACTAACAGTACAAGTGTAAGAAGTAAGAGTAACAGTGTAAGCCGACTCTCAGGGAGTTTCACATTGAGAAAGTCTCAGAATTTCACAGAGTGTGTGTGTGTGAATAACATTGATGATGCTATTAACCCGAAACAGTTGAAACTCATTCACATCATACACCTATGGGTGTGCATTCATACACTGAATTAACAGTACATCACACCCGAGGGAAAGGAAGCGGGGTTTCCTGTTGGAGTGTGAATGTGTAATTATTGTAAGTATGGAAGTTGTAGTTTGTAAGGCAGAGCTCGTGCCCGTGTAATTTGTAAGTAGTATAGATTATATCACACGATTTGATCAGTTTATTTATACTTTTTCCAGAAGCGGGTGTTTTGTTGGGTGATGTGGATAATGGCGGATTATAATACTCATGATTTTTCCCGTCATGTTTTATTACTCTGCTTCAGATGATTTTCTTAATGTGTCTAGATACATGACGCAACTTTATGTAGATTCTACAATCTCATGGATTTGTTTTACGAGGAAGGGATCTTCTTTTTCCAAATCATTGCGTAATCCACTTTTCAAAGTCGGAAATATGTTCCTAACTCATAACTCTTAAATGTACTCCAGTTCAACCTCCTTAGATGAATTAGAGCAGTATAATGTCATATCATAATTCAAAATTTCTCAGATATATGTTACAAAGAGTTTCTAGCAACATTATTTGGAGTTTAGTGTGTTTCCTTCCCTTACGTGATGTAAGAATGTTTCATGAGATGATGAAGTTCATTGACATTATTAACAATGCTTTTAAATGCTAAAGCATTTTATAGATAGGCGATTGCCTATGTAAGAAAAAGTGTAACTACTACCATAGTAAACTTTGCACTGAACTATGCAATTCATCACTCAAAGTTGTAAGTTTTATAATTAAAAGTCCTGCAATTATATACCGATAGCTAATGGAACATTTACTAATACAAGTCTGTAAATGACGTATATACCGTGTATGTGTTTGTGTTACTTCTCATGAAGTAAGAATTACACTTATCTTCTCATAAATCTTTATGACTAACTAAGAATTGCTTCCTTTGTTCCCAGCTTAGATTTCCATTCTCCGAGCAAAGCGATTTAAGTGAAAACATCCAAGTTGTGTTGCAAATAAGTAACAAACTTCGTTAATTTCGTGACGTCATTGTAAAATATTTAAACTTTCACGATTGAAGTAAAGACGTTTACAAAAGGAGAGAAAGGTCATTACACCAGATTTCCCTTAATCCTTCGGACCGTATTGTTCCTTTAGGAATAAAAACTTTTTAGTTATATCTAATATCATCTATCGTGATATATACGATTTCCCATAATATGCAAATAAAACGTTGTAGTACTATAAAAAGGATATTACGAAATATTATAATTTATTCGATTCTAATGTAAGTCGTATGTAGTACATTTAAGTAATCACTGACGTAATACTGTTAGGTTATTAGGTATTTGATCCAATTTTGGAAACAATGAATGACAGTTTGAGCACAACTGTTAGATTTATGCTTCAAAAATATTTAAAACAAAGCTTAATTCATTGTTTTCTCTGTTTTGTTCGTTTGTTGCGTATATTATAAGGTTATGTTGTATGTACATAATACTCTGCTAATGTTCCATTGTTCTATAAAATATTCATTGCAACTTTTTGTTTCCTTAAAATAGTAGCTTAGCAATCTTACTCCAACTTACTTAAATGAACGATCGTTTTAAGTACCACCGAGTCAATTAGCTAAATAAGTCATTTGGTGAAAACACACAAATGCAAATCCTAACTGCATGCTAACTTTTCATTTGAGATTTCCTGAAATGCACATAAAGGTAGTTAAATATCTAGGAAACACGCTACAAAATTATTTTTCTTTATCCCAAAGGAGAATGTTGGAATTGTAAGAATGAGCTCCATATTGCACCACTTTGCCCCTTTTCCTTGTGCCTTTAGTAATGTTTCGCCAGCGATTTCGGTTTTTACCCAACTTTCTAAGAAAATACACGTAAGTACAAAGGAGGGAGTTGAACATCACTCAAGGTTGAGTACTTCGTTTTTTGGAACCTGATTTTGTAATGATTTCATTTGTCGAATAAATCGATATTATGCAACTCATAAATTAGCATTGTCAAACTAGCAGTTCTGCATGCATCACAAGAATTAAGAAGTTTTCAGTTCTTAAAAACAGACAACTATGATATCGATGCGAAGCATGCACTTCAAAATCCCATAAATAGATAGCCATCGCTTTTAGTTTTGCTCAGTTTCATATTGTTAGTAAAAACTATGTTTGGATTGGAGGTATAAAAGGAATAGATTATCGATTCCATTCTTTAAAGAACAGCGAAAGGTATACTTTCTTTTGTATAACATAGCTACATGTTTTTAGGTTTGTTCCTACAAGGCATATTATTACGTTATGTTTAAAGTGACAAATATGATTTTGTTTGAATTTTATTTGACCAAACCAAGCCAAAGCAAAGGTGCAGTATAAAAGCTAGTCGTTCGGAAATGATTTGAAGCTCGATTGAGCATGCCACTCACACGAATGTTGTAAAAACGAAGGAATTTCTGTTTCCTGTCATATTCGAGCAAAACGCCATTATCATTGATGTTTTACAAACCTTATGGCATGTGATTAGTTACAAAGAAAATTGACATGACGCTGACGGTAGAAGTAAAGTATGTTGAAGTAAGCTTATATTTTTAATAAAAACGAAGCTGTTGCTACACGTATTTCTATGTACACACCGAATCTTTTGTTTGACGGATACTGATGACTCTTCTTTTTGAAACATTTCCTTACCATATTTTTCTTACTAAAGTCGACTTTCCGTTTTTAGCAAAGCTGAATTTAATCCTCTGCCAATGAGGAACTTACTACGAACGTGCCAGAACTACAAAGTTGAACTATAGGAATTAGTAACTACATAAACAAGCGGCACATTTTCATTTTTCTGTCACAAGAAGCCTTTCAAGTTTATTGGAGGGTTGGGAAATGTGTACACTCACGTAATGTTATTTTAATACCCACACTTACATTGTTCTTCTGTACTAAAGAATGCCACATCCATCCACTATGTACCTAAGCAAAATGCCTACCTACTAACTAGACTGTGTATTTATTCTCAAATGCATATTTCATAGAAAACATTATTTTGGGATCAATCCTTTAAATCTTTCCTCTTACGAATCTGATAGAAAGTGGAATCACTATAGAAAAATCGATTGTGCAAAATTTGTGTGAAAGTATTCCGAGTATAGGTAAGGAAAGTAGGTAGGTATATTTATTTAACAATAATACTGTTATAATATTCCATAAGATCGCTTACTCCATACTCCGTACCCATAGAATTGAAGGAATAATAATATTTCAATTCTATGAAAGACGGGAGTTGCTTTATTGCGTCATACAATAATCATAATCATTCACTCAACTATGGACGTTTCAAATATCCAATATCTTTGAGAAACCTTAGGTAAATATTACACTACGTGTTGGGCTTTTGATGTAGATTTAACACCGGCAGTCAATGACAGTTTATTCTGTCTTGGTTGGCAACAACCTTGATTCAATATCGTTGGGAATTATGATCATTTATCTGTATCATATTTTATTTTTGCTGCGGAATACGTAAGCAGCTCACACAACTACCTCGACCAACCTCCTGTAAGCTCCAATTCCAACTTACTAAAATGACTACCAAACTTGAAGTCCTATGTTAATCACCATCAACACATCATCGCCACAAATTACATCAGAAGATACAACATAAACAGAACACACAACATTCGTATTCTGTAACAATGTTAACTACTGCGCCTACACACTAAAACTGAAATATGACCCAACCATAACCTTACTGCACCACAAATAGATTCTGTCAATCTAAAAAACGTTAAGCCCAACTGTCATAATATGTCTGTGATATATTACATAGCGAGTATTTTCTTTAATGCTCAACAATATTTCCATTCCTCCTATATGCATCCATCATGGGCTTGAGTTGACTAAAAGTAAATCATTTTCATCTCTTCGGTAATGTCGGATGTAATGGCAAAGCTTCCACGTTTCTTTGACCCGCTCTGTATGTACTTAACATTGCTTAACTTACGTAAGCTCCCATTCCATGAAGTACCACACCAGCAAACCATGCTATGTCATAGAGTGACAATAACCCTTTTATTGCAATAATACGACCACAAAAATTGTTAAGTTGAAAATAAAAGTAACAATAAATTCTTTCAGAGAATAACTAACCATAAATCCTTTCTTGAATTGCAACCGACAAAAGGCAAACGTTTTCTGTTTATTGTTGTCGTCATATTAATTAATATTACATAAAGAAATGTCATAAGAAAAGTCAACAGGGGATTTTGAGACTGTGGCGATATTTTACAGTCTTCTGAATGCAACCTGACACTGGATATCCGGCGTAATTAATTCTCCTTTCTCGTTGAGAGGTTTAGTAAATGTGAATTTGCTCAACTGCCAAAATTAATCAATTAATCATTAACCTACATCGTATTTTGTATGCATAATATGTTACGGTATTTACTTACTCATAATGCATTGGCCAATACTATACAAAATATACATATTACAACGGATTTTGGATATATATGTATCATGTCGCTTTCAACTGTGAAGCGTAACGTGACAAGTAAACGTGACTATAAGTTTGGCGTGTAGAAGGGACTTAAGTTCTTGCTTATCCCGTATAACTCAAGACGACACGACTGGACTGACCTGCCTCGAAGCTTGGTTACTGTCTAATTTGACAAATAAATGTGCACAAAATGTCCTAACAGTCACTTGTCGCTATTTTCATACTTAAACATTATTGCTTCGAAGAACATATTTCTTTGTCATCAACAAAAGCTCTTCTCGTGTAAAAATGCGCAGTTTTATGGAGCGACATGCAATAAGAAATATTATAGCCTTTTGTGTTGCTTTCGTGTGTCCATTATGAGAAGACTTATAAATCCCTCGTTCACAAAATTCGGTATAGAGCTAGAAGCAATTCTAATAATTTTTTATTTATATACTATGAGTGCAAATATGGCTGACTGTGTAGCTGAATCGGGCAAATGTCTTCTTGTATTACTGGACTGATGCGACAGTTTCATTGCTTTTCGTATCGAATTGATTGCATTGATTCCGTTTGAAATGTGCCCGTTTCTCAGAATGCTTTGATTTGGTCAGTGAATAGAAATGGAAGACATTTTGCAATTGAATATCATAAATATTTATAATGTTAATACAGTTGATATAGTACAAATCGCGAATCAAATACTATTTATTATTGCCAAAGGTAAAACACGGAATAAGAAATACATACTATGAAATATTAAATCGAATGTAATGTCGTGATCTTTCAGTTTCAGAATAGGCATAGGTTTCAGTCTGTAATAAAAGTATGAATCCCTATTCAGGTTTGTGTCACCCACACTGCTTTTAAGACACCACGAGATCTTATAGAGCCTATATCTGTCTGTCCGTCCGTCTGTCACCAAGATAACTTGAATTCAAATGGACACGAATGAAACACATGTGTAACATGGCAAAAGTAAGGCTAACTAAGTTCGTTAGCCAGCAAAATCGGTCCGATGGTTCCGGAGTTATGGGTAAAAATATACTCGATAAAATAGTCACATTAGTAGTAAGAAAAATTATGAATCGCTGAAAAATTGTGCCATATTATTATACTATTAGTGTTGAGTTAGTAGTTAGTACTGTACCTACTAATAAATCA
This sequence comes from Pogonognathellus flavescens, assembly GCA_019776165.1. Taxonomy (NCBI): domain Eukaryota; kingdom Metazoa; phylum Arthropoda; class Collembola; order Entomobryomorpha; family Tomoceridae; genus Pogonognathellus; species Pogonognathellus flavescens. The sequence goes on from JABASD010001416.1 coordinate 23,120, forward strand.
GGAAAAATCTAATTAGCCTATCTATCTTTCTGTGATTATGATGCATACACCGAGTTTGAATAGATATATAGAGTTTGAATATATTATGACCATTCACTGTGTTACCTCTGCTCGAGTTTAACATGGTCCTGCAATCAAAAGCACACACCTTATGAGCATCTCTTAACTGTTGTACAATTAATAGGGAAAGTATTCGTTGAAAAATGAAAATTGCCCAACCACCTTCTAGGAAACGTAAAGAGAACAAAAGGAATCAGTTTTAGAACAAAAAGTTAGCATGAGTGTTTAATGAAAGTTTTCTTTGATATCGTAAGGAAGACTTTAGTATAATTAAACGTATTGAGCTCCCGGACAGGTTTCGTTTTCTTCCGCTTCAACAAATATTCCCACATCATGGTCTATAGGGCAAACTTTTGTGGGTTGACATTGACAATATTGGGTTGACATTGCATATCACTGAATTTGAATTTTATTAAACCATACCTACATAAAAACAATATCTTTACTATGTATATTTATGCATGATACATATCTTAAATACACTATACAGTACATGCTCTCAAAAATAAATTAAGGTTAGTAACGAAACTAACATGCGACTGTCCGTCTGCCGAAACTTTTTACACATCGGATAAATTTAAATAATTTGATCAATATTTGTGAATCTCGAGGAACTTTTTATTTTTATTGAAATTCAAACGAGTATTTGATCGTATAATCGATCTTCTTCAGGTTTTAAAGTTCGAATGCAACCATCCCTTGTCACATTGAAGGTTTTCATCATTCAAGCCAGAAATCTGAAGAAGATCGATTATACGATTGAAAACATGTTTAAAGTTCAATAAAAATAAAACGTTTTTCATGTTTACCTCCATAGAAAAAACCTGAGTGTAAAAGCGACTTTTTTGGTGTGTGGTTTACCTCGAGTCTCAAACGCTGATTCCATTAATCAATGCAGAGATACGGTACGAAAAAATGCGAATGCTTTTCTTCACGTTTTTCAGTCTATCTAAGTCACTACCTAAATACTCAATACTTAGCAATTCACATGTAAATGTACATAGATCGTTATCTATTTTATCAAGTGTGCATGTGAATGCATCTAATAGAATCAAGTTACTGTTCATTACTTTTTTATTTGACCCTTTTCGTTTCATATTTGAAGCATTTAGTAGGCAGTACTTTTTCATGGACATTTAATGCCCTACACCAAGCAAGGCATTATTGATCTACAAGAAAAATCGCACTTCCATTAGAATGTTACCTATTAATTATGTTTTAACACTAATAGAATGAGACAACGAAATGAAGAATTTTAACATCATTTATTAGTCGTGGAGTAGATGAGTGCATTGGATTCTGTTCTAAGAATTCGTGACGTCAAGGAACGCTTTTAGAGTTTCTCTCTGCATCAATATCAAATGTCGAAATGGAAATAAAAGGCATTACAGATATATCAATTAGCATTCATTGTGTCGATCTAATTACCCTACACCTTTTGGTGAGCTATATAGCTTTGAATTGAACCTATTCAACCATGTAGAACTTGCATATGATCTTACACTCTAATTGAATTCCTGTGAATGGACTAATGGAAATTAATATTTCATCTTTTTAACACTGACCTTGACTTTGTACATTTTGTTAGAAACATTTAGTACCTAAAGTAGTAAAATATTCATTGTACCTACTACTACTAATCAGTTTACTGCCGCTATCGTCCAGGTTAAATGCGAATGTAAAGTAAAGGTTAAACGAATCTTTTTGGACATTTCGGATAAATTACTAAAAATAGGCATACTCTTTTGAATAGTAAAAAATCACGGCACATTTTTAATGTATTGTGATTTAAAATTGCTTTAAACTAAATTATTAACAACGTAATGTAACTTTCGGATAGGATGAGGGAGTTGAGATTGTTGACTTTCACATTATTTATCATTTAGGTTAACAGACGGTAAGTTTACATATAATATCCTTATCTGTGTCTGTGACATACTTCTACGATTGCTGAAAAGGAAATGCGAAGGATTGCCCGACAGAAGCTTCTAAGCACAGTTTGAAGTGTAATATTTTATGAAGTTTCAATTTCACTGATGTTATTTCATTATTGAATTGTATAAGCTGCCTACGTGTCGAGTCTACTTCACAGTCAGAAAAGAGACACTACACATAGATCAAGGACGCCAAGTGATAACACTAAAGTCGATTTCACTCAGATTTCCCTATCATTATTAATGTGAGAGAGAACATGTTCTAAGAGTTACTTAAAGATGCAATGGTTGGATACACATCTGAAAAAGTCAACACTCCTCTTATTTGCCTCGAATTTCTGAATGAACTTCCAACTTAAATATTTAGAAGTACTTTGTGTACTCACGTACACGCGTACACACAAGTACACTTCGATATATTATTCATCTCATCATTTATATTTTACGTAGAAAGCTTGCAATTTTTCAGCAATGTGTTGTTCAATTGGCTTAATCAAGAGAAATGAGAATTTGCCAAGGTCTATAAAGTAATTTTAAATAATATTTCTTCAAAATTGGCATGAAAAAGCAAAAAATTTATTGATACGTCTAAATATCAAGCATTCAATAAATGCTGATTCTGAGAATGTAGCAAAAACGCTCCCGTGTACTTAATTTAGGTTACTATAATACCGACTGGTGCATATGTACCTTTAATAGGTATTTGTAGTGTAGTCAGTCAAAGAAGACCAATGCAATAAGGCCACAACAAAGTATTTGTTACTATTTTAGGGTTGCGGTTAGCGTCACTCCCAAAGTAAGCTTCTTTTACCATTTGAATAATATGTTGGTGGAAGAAGTTGAGCATACTTAAAATTAACTCAATTTTACAATGGAGACTTTAATATTATTAATGCCACAATGATGTTTCAAAGTTTCAAACTGTGTAGCATCAATGTAATTGAAAGATTGCATCAAAAACCGTACATCTTATTACATTCTAGTAAAGTGCTGTCCCACTTTACTTTATGTACCTACGTCCACCTCTACATTTCGACATTTATTATTATTTTACTACATTACCAGCTTCCATATTTGCTCCTAGTGCAAGTGCTCTAGTAATTTAGGTAAATGGATATTATAAGATCTATTAGACACATCAAAGCTTAAGCACGTTTCATTATCAAAAATGATAAAAAATTTCAGAGTATCTGTATTGAAGCACCTATTCTGACAGGCATATGAAAATATGTGAGCGTAAATTTTTTGTCTTTGGATGTGAGCCGTGGGCAGTAGCTGCATTAAAAATTTATAAGTAGCATTGTTACAACTTCTATATTATCATCTAGTAAAGAAATTATGCTAATACATAGAAGAAGCTTGCTCGTAGTTTATGCTGATGTCACTGATGTGCTTATACGTGAAATTCATATAAATGCTAAAGCAGGTAAAAATGATAATAAATCTGAAATACGGCAGGTGTTCTTTTGTTAGTTTGGTACAATGAACAAGGAATATGAAATATTTGTCAGGATTTATGCCGGATGACAATCTAGCCATTTCCAATTCTACATTTATATGCCATTCTTTCTTCTATAATGTACAATCTGAAGTAATTGTATAACTACATGCTCACGCAGATCGGGAAACGAAGGTAAAGTAAGACCGTGACATAGAAATTGAAAGAAAGATAAGCCCTTGCAGAGAAAAGGCTGAAATGGGATAAAATTTACTAATACGAACCAGCTTATTTTATCATATTTTATCTTTCTCCATCTCGTCTCGCTTGCCTGTAGAAAACTTGTGTTAGCGTAGCGTAGGAGTTAAGGCAAGGCAAGTCTTTTTGAACAAAGGAAAAATCTGGTGGAAGCCAAAGCCAGTAGTATACCTACTACCTGAACTTCATCAAAATATTATGATGATGTTAGCATTAATAATGTATTAGCCAGTCCGGAAATAATGGGATATGCTGCATAAAATAATGATAAAGGAATTTTATAGGACAGCACATGGCAGTGGTGGATGTGATATGGATATAAAAATGGAAAAGGGAGTATGCATTAAAAGCATAGCACCATTACTATGGAATGGGGTGGCAGAATATTGCAGGAACATGACATGACACGTGCCGTTCTCACACACAAGGCTACTGGACTGGAATCAGGTAATGATGACGCCAAGACCTTTTAGAATGTCAAGTCCATTGGAACAATAGATCAGATATAAAAGTCACGATACAGGAAGAAGAGAATGTCCACAAAGAATGTGCAATCTACCGAAAACTGGAGAAAGGGTTACCTACTTACAAATACTCTACAAATAGGTAGGTTGTAGGAGGTACACAAAGGACAGTACAACAAAATAAGGCAGTATAAGCAATAAAGCCTGCTATTTTGTCAGATTACTCCTCTTGTCCTCTTGCAAAACTGATATTTCCTACCTCCCCTTTATTTTTTCATCCGTAATCCGACTAGCGTCCGTTGAGAATCCTCAGTTTTATTGAAGTTAGTCAGAAATCGCAGAAATGCTATACAATTGTTTATACCTAGTTAACTTGTTGATAAGGAAGACGTATGGGGAATCGAAAATCGAATAGTATTGTTACTACACATGTGACGTGTGTGCCACATATACAAATACACAGACTTTTCTTTGCCTTGCCATTTACCATCCAGAAAAGTACATATATATGACAGATAGAAGATATGAATAGGAATGTGCACAATAATAATATTCCGTGAAGCTTGGCAATTAAAATAGTGTGAGGTCAAATAGTGGAAACCAGTATCATGAATAGAAAGCAAGCTATTTGCATGCACAGAATGCACGTACATGTATGGTTAAAATTGCATTTTACTTATCCTGTGATTTTGAGATATCTACAGTGTGTGATAGTGTACTTACAGAACTAGATATCATAAAACCTGAGCCGTGGACTAAAGCTATACCATACAACTTTGATTAAACTCGTGGAAGCAGAGAATCTATTCAACATTGAGCTCATTCTTAGAATTATTCAATAAATTTTAATTTAAGTTTATTTCACGAATGGATAAACACATATCAGGAAATCAAACATGCGTGCTTGCCTGCATCAAATACTTGCTATACTACTATAATTTCTTCTTTATTCTCAATAATCCATCAGCTATGAAAATAGAAAAGCAAAATAAATAAATATTTTAATGTACCTTTTGTAGGAGAAGGTTGTTTCCTGTTGCAGTGAGAATCAGTCAACCGATGTGGGAATGCTGTTTAGATTATTCTTGGAAAAGCTTTAAGCTTTTACTGTGTCAATTGAATGAAGTTTTCAGTCACAGACTGGGTCGAAGAATTTATATGTAGTTCAGCTTCTCAATATTGGAATTCTGTAATATATTCTAGAGACTTGTACTTTACAATCCTTCAAGCCAAGTCGATGTCCTAATTATTTGACTTTCTTAACAAGTCTGTTCAACATTAGTGTATGGTTGAATGACAATTGGCAGTTTTTTATCAGTATATACTTGAAATACTTTCTTCACGACCAGTGTTCAGTTTGCTCGTTATAGAGTCACATTTTCACACGATTAAATGTTAACAATGCAGATACAGAAAGTACTGCCACCCACGCGGAAATCTCCACCTCCAATGAATAAGTAAAGAAAGTGGATGTCGGATGGGCAGAATTCTTTTGGAGAATACTCAGGTTCAGATTTTCGTGTTCAGAGAATGTCTTTGCCTTAACTACACTTTGGATTTACAATGAGTTCGTACACTCTGTCTATATGTATGTATAATCTGTTCGTTCTAGTTTCAGGTGTAATAAACTAGACCAAATCTTGTAAAACTGAATTAACTAGTCTGTGTTATTAATTATTCCGCAATTATGATCGTGTAATATGATTTCCTGGAATTACTATCCGAGGTAAGCCACTGTCACTTTACGCTTTCGGTTTTACAGAATACAGTCTGCGTTAATTGAAATGTTTTAACTCAACTTGTTAATAATCACTGTTTGATGATGAATTTTCTTTTATGTTTTACGTAATCAGGATGTGTCACTCAACGGATGGCAACAGGTAGAGAGACTTCGTTCAGATTAACCATTTAGGTATTCAATGTCAGTAATTATTGCCAAACCACAATCTACTACAAAGAAAGACTTATTTCGTACATAATTCATTAGTCCAAGATGTTTGTCCTTGAAATCCCGGTCCATAATACTCTAATTAGCGGCAAAGAAAGACTTAATTATGTGAGAGAAGAGCCGAAACTGTGTGATAGTGAGTAACGAGAACTAATATAATTTCTCTGTGTGTGTGATGTGATGAAAGCACAGCAGTTTGGTTTAGTATTAGTAAGTTTAGTCTCAAGTGAAATTCTCCAGCTAAAATAGACGTTCAGACTTGACTGGTTGAAGAATGAAAGGCGTTTGATGGTCGTAGCATGAGCTTGGTTAGTTTTATACCGATCCTCAGTTCACTTCGGGTTGAATCAAGACAACGGACAGCTTTGTATGGGTTTGTTGTATGTGTTGAGAAAGGCTGCTTGTGGCTTTCTCTACTGCTGGATGGATTCTGTGTGTTCACCGACTATTTGTAACTGCTGTATGAAATCTGTACACAGATATGCCTGTTGTATGTGTGTGTGTGTGAGCTGCAGCTTAGTGAGTGTTGGTGAGTCGTCTAAACCGGGAGAGAGTCGTAGCTATGCTGGTAGAATACAAGAGGAAAGTGTTTTCAGTGTGAACGGAGCTATCAAGGAAGCAGTATTAGTACAGCTCTATATAGAACGAGTAAAGAATGGGAAGCTTTAGTTATACTTGAAATGTGACGTTACTTGCTTTACTTTCACTGGAACGAGTTGAGCAAGAATTTCGTCTGTCCTTTCTGCTTTTCTTTCACTTACTTTCCTATTTTCTCTAATGCCAAAATGTATAAGTAAGGAAAGGATGGGTGCAGTTTCTGCTACTCGTACTGCGAAATGTTCATATAAAAGAGGGAGGACTAGATTTCAGTCTTGTTAGAAAGCTAGCAGTTTTTGATTGCAGACTTCATGTACAAATACAGTACAGACTGTGCTCTACTCACTCAGTGTTCATAAGCGGTTTTAACCACCCCCGACTGTTTATGGACATTTGCCCAGATTGACAGGGAAAAATGCACAAAAAAGTGGGGAAAATGTCTAAAATGTAATATTAGGAGCACCAGACACAATACAAAAAATCTCCAACATTCTCAGAAGAATTCGGTGTATGCTCAGTGTACACTGACGTCACTTTTGGACATTGAAAACATTTCAGACGTCTTTGCCCATTTTCCCCAATATTCACATGCTGTATATTGCCTAGGTTGGGTAGGTAAATTTAATCACTTAAATCTCTCTGGGTAAAATGAAAAAAGTGGGAAATGCCAACACTGGATGTGCTCCTATTAGGTAGGACAGACAGAGATTGAGTTTCAGAGAGAATATCAGTTTAACTGAGATAGGAGGTTTACAATGTGTAGTGCTTATGTAATGATTCCGTACCCATGTGCCCTCCTCTTCTATCCTCTTACAACATGTACTAGCACAGAAAGAATACAATGGAGAAATACAATGCGCTGACTGTCCTGCATTACTGTATATACTGCAGAGTGAATACCTAGAGTAGAATTATTTTATAGACTTATCATTTGCTTACTGTAGCAAAATTGGAGTAGGTCTAATTTATAAAAGTATTTACTTTCTCTCAGACAATCTCTCATGGTGTTGCAAGATAAGTATTTTGGACCTATATTATTGCAACAAATGAACAAAGGGAAAATGCAGAGTCAGGCAAACTTTCTACTATCTAGATGATCTTAACCAATTAAGTTATCATGTGCTGATAATTTGATGAATCGAGAAAAACTTCCGGGTTCTGTTAATGGGTTCATTGTAAAAGCTGATATTGAACATTTTCGAGCTTTTGTGCTCATTATTGTTCTCTTAGGCATTAATGTATTCTATATTATGTATCTGGTATATATTACATGCATCTTACATACTAATTCTGTAGTGGCTACTATCTGTATATACATATGTTCGCATTTATTATGCAGGATTGCATTTTATGGATTATTCTGTCCTAGTTCACAGTTAATAAATTATTGTGATTTTTGTAAAATCGTAAAGAATTTAGTCCAGTTCGTAGTCTTCACGAGAGAGCAAACTAATGAAGATTTATGAACATGAAATTCATACAAAACACAAAGAAGGCACAAATTCTAAGCTAGAGCTACAGAATAGTGCAGTAGTGTAGTTGTAAGTAAACAAACAATGCAGCTTAGTCGAAGTAATGAAATGTTAGTAGAAATGTGGAAACCCAAGTTCTACTTGTTTTGTGGTTTTTGGGCAAAGAACTCCGTTTTCTCTTCGGTGAGTAGGAAATGTTGCATGGTATCACCACAAATGTATTATAGAATAACTGTTATTTCCCCACTGGGATTATTAATCCTTTCTCATATGCTTAAAAGCTCCTGCAATTTGCTAATACACTCACAGACTTACCGTATTCATTTCACTCCTAAGACACAAGGTCGGCTGAAGAAGAAACTGACTCGAATGAGTCGAGTGTAATAATTATGGATTATTATGGTGCGATGGCATTTATCGTTGTTTATGAAATGGCTTTTCATGCACATAATAAATTGGAAAGTATGCACAGAGGTAATAATTAAATTCTGCCAGCAATAAGCTAATTTGAAGTTAACAAGACCTTTAATTAAGAATGCATTCAGATTAAAACAAAATTACTATGAGGTATGTGGCAGGAAATATGCTTTCTCCAGACTTGTTTCGTTTAATTAATGTCTTGATTTCCAAGAATACTTATATTCAACATATAACACGTTTTTATTACAGGGAAAATATGTATGATCACAAACATGTCATCTCACAGAAGCTGGGTTTTATTTAACTTTATTATTTACTTTATTATTTACTACCACGACGAAATAGCAGTGTCGCTGAGTTCCAAGAACAGACCGAGGTTTAATTTCATGGATGTACTTCAAAGACATGAAATGACTAGGAAAACAATTACATACATATAATTTACATGCATGGACGAAAACTTGAAACTTTTAGTTATATAAGGTACCTGGCTGAAGGTATGTGGTATGGTATATGACATTATATTATTGTGTTTCTACTTTGTAGAAAACTTTCTCCAATTACTATTATGAGAACTAATGTCAAAAATTTTGATAGTGATGTGCAATACCATACAAATTCAAAACATTTACCTTTACACAAAAACACTTTTCTGTATTATCAATCAGTCAACTATTCAAGTCAAGTTCAATTATTTGTTTTCCTAGTTATGTCATTCAAAAATACATCAAAGAAAGGCCCACCCATGAGATTCAACGTATGATTAGACGAAGGTTTCCCGTTTACACTTACGTAAGGTAGACAAATGGTACTTTGCACATTGGCAATTCTCACCTAGGTAGCATTCTGTTATATATATAGCTACAATAAATGAGATACAGTTCGAACTGCGGAGTAGGCGTATTATTTACAGTCTGTACAGTAATCTAAATTGCAGTAGTTTGTTTTGACAAACCACGTTACTACTTTATACTGGTGAGTGATGCTATCAACAAGTTATTTCTGAATGCAAGCAAACAGACAATGTCTACTAATTACTCCTATCTGTACTTCCCCTTTGCTTTTACAATCCCTTTATCAATTCTCAACAGTCTTCACTTGGTCTAGTCGGTAGTGGTAGACAAAAAAAGACACAATACAAACGCTGCAGCCAGTTAATGAATATCAAACATTGAGAAATTTGTGTTATTTGGAAAAGAACAGATAATAGCATCGTGTGTTCTTGCATTTTTTAGCCTGTTCCAGTGTAAACAAATTCACACTTGCAATACAATTAAATGCAAGTAACTCTACTAATTCTTCTTAATAGTTTCCTATAAAAAGTAATTAAAACGTGTGGAAAGGGAAATTGTTATTTGTATTTGCCTGCTTACCCCTCGTGAAGTAAGCGTGTAGTGTAAAGATAGATATATAAAAATATGTTCATTTACAGCAATACAAATAGTAAGTTGACTACAAGTACAAATGTTAACTTATCTAGGTATTCTATCATTCACTATGTGCGATGAAATGCACATAATTTCTCGCAGCCATAAAAAGCACCACACTGGCCCGATGTACACACTATAAAATTCAGTATAAAATATGGAATCATAAAAGTACCTATGGGTATTAGCAGATCGATCTTGAAAATCGTCACTCATACATCAAATGCATAACTCAAGAAAAGTAAGGAGGAAGCTGTAAACAAATCTTAACTTGCTGCTAATAAAAATCTCTTAAAGTATATTGAAATACTATTTCTTGTAACTAGTATCATGACACTTGTGCTCGTTTAAAACTTTTGGTTTCTATGTTTTCTGCGCACGATTCCATAAGCTGTGAAACAAACCAACATAATAAGCAAGGTGGTTGTAACTGACGTAATGATGGCCAGAATGGAGAAGCAGTCGTATGCACATCCTCCTCCTGAAAATAACAGTTATGTGAATTAAATGGATTAAATATAGACGTGCATGGATGTTGCTTATAAAATTACGTGGGATCTCTCAACATGGCAATGTTACAAAGACAAAAATTAGTAATGGAGCAAATTTTTGTTTACCATAAATGGGCGGACCAGCAGCCGCCAGTTCTGGTAAATCATCAGGGCCGACGACATGTACACCTCGCCGAAGTCGTAGGGATTCTGACTGAATGCCAGCAACCGTTTCATTGTAATCATTACTCAGACGGTTTCTTTTTACCCGGACTGATGTCTTGATATCAATTTTCTGGGAAGATTCTGTTGCAAGTGAATGGTCACTGCTAGGAACATGAAGCTGAAATAATTAGGAGAAAGTATTGTCATTTAATTAACTTCTTTCCTTTTTTGTGCGATTTGTTTGGCTGTACTTGCATGTGCATGTAAAAGTAAAAACTTGTAGTTTTCCAAACTTTAAATATTATATTTTATTTCTGTCTTTCTGTCCATAGTCTGCCTTATAAATAACTTAGTTACGAAAACAACAATTTGTTGCACGTGCCAGCCCTTTACCATTGTGAGATGATATTACATCTTTTGGTTAATACTTGGAAAGCCTAATTTCATTCAATTTAAAATTGAATGTCAATGTTTTTCGTATCATATTGCAATCTAACCTTTATGGATAGTAAACTTTTCCTTCCATTAAAACTCATGAGTCGTCATGAGTCTAACTGCTTGTCTTTGTAATTCTGACTAGACACTAGACACTATATTATATTAGAGACATCATCTAAGGCTCGTCATTATTTATTAACATTCACAAAAGTTACAAAACAACACACACACAAGCTCGTTAATTAAGTCATGCGATCATACCTACCTAATCTAAAGTGGTATGCAAATAATTTGGTTTTTCCTGGAAATGTTTTCACAAAAAGATTGGCATATCTACATAACTACAAAGCTGTAGACAAAGGGGAGAGTTGTATTATTAAATTTGCTCTTTGTCAACATCTTCGCCTACCTTGTTAGATAGAGCGTATGACATTATTATTCCAAGCCAAAAGACACATATGGCAATGGAAACACGTATAGTGTCTTTCATTAAAGTCTACATATCAACCTTAAGATTTATTTCATTATAGCTGAATATTTCACAGTCAACAAAATTTAACTGCGTTGCACCGATTGTTTACTGACAATAATTTTGTAATTATCAAATTGAGACGAGACTCCATGTCAGAATGTAAAAAGACAAATTATAAGTTGATCCTTTCAACAAATAACTTCTGTTTTCAGAAAAAGAAATCTATTTAAGGATGCATAATCAAAATAATCAGAATTCAGTTACTGTCAGATGCTTCAGACATATTTTGTTGACACTTGTACGTTACGGTGTCTGTTGTGAGAATGTTGTCCTCAAGGTTTTATACCCAAATTGAAATTGAACCATACGAATAACAATTGCAAGTATATAGGAATGTGCATAAATATGATACTTGATATCAACTAGTATTATACCTATGTGTCTATACGCTACGTGTTCTATGAAAATGGGACGGTGGAAGCCGTACCTATGATAGTGGGAGAATAAAATCAATGCTCTTTGTGATTTCGTAATAGAAATTAAAGTAAGATTTCCTGGAAACCATATTATATTTAATCTACATTGTTAGCAGACTACTCCCCCTAAAGGGAGATGTAAAGATTGTGATATACTGGTATATCAAAATTAGGTGTATAAATATAAGTTAATCTCGACAACTCAACAATGAAATTGTGAAAGTCAAGGTTTATGTTTGCGATTTCTTGATAGCATGTCACATACTTTATATATTTATAACTAACACTGAGTAAGTGAGGAACTGTATAAAGATGAGTTTGATGGAGATAAGGAAGAGTGTAATCATCATCTTTAAATTGAATCAACTGCATTGAGCGTATATAACATGTATTCTTGAGATTTGAATAAAATAGGTAAGTTGAGAGTGGAAATTCCTTATTGATAGATAGAAGCATTTATACATTGAGCAAGAGCTTCGTCGTATTTGTAAGGTTTGCTTTTCATTTACACACAATGTGTATGTAAATTATTTTGTACGGAGAATTTTAATTTGCATCCCTTTGTTGTTGCCAACATGTAAGCTCCAGTTTGGAGTTGGAACTTATATACCTACCTAGAGTTGGTATAAGTGTAGAGAATATTAATTTGTTTGCTTCGGAGAAAGGTTTGGTACGACTATGCCCTTCTGATTTCACGAAAAGAACAGATAATACGAAAATAATTCACAGAAGACAAAATTATTCATTAGAAACGTCAATAAGATGTCTCTGAAGTTGACTTTACATAAGTTATAAACTTCATTAATTCCTGTCTCATCTTATAAAATGATACGGCCTTACCTCCAAATATTCCGGGCATTCTTCACAGGCTCCTTTACAAAGAGATACGGTACATTCCAAAAAGAGATTCATTACATCTGGAAACTTGAAAGCCTATATATGCAAATAAAAATGGTGACAATGAATTTATTTGCGAAAGGCGAATCTAAATATTAAAATATTAAAATGGATTGAAAGAATTGAATTACACTTAGGAAAGCATAGGCAAGTATATTTCCAGCATTTTTCTGTTTCTTCCAACCTCCCATCAGCTTCGGTTTAGTAGCACAACCTTTGCTAAACATGGATAAAAATACGACATTTAATTTTATGTTAGAAAACCATCCATATCAGATATACCACTTACCCAATGCATTTACAAATTTTCTTGCTTGGAAAATTTATGTGAAATAATTAGATAAGTGGATGAAAGATGATATGACCCGCGACATAATAAAAGTTAGAACTTGAGGCGTTAATTGTGTCAATAAATGTATGTTCGGAAGGTAAACACTCATAATGGATATCTTATATGCTGCAAGGATGAAGATTAAATTACTACCAACCTGTCTGATAAAGCGATTTTGTTATTATCCGTGCCATCCGTAGCCACGCAGTTTCTGACAAGAAGGTCAAAATCTGCATCACCTTGCACCGTGACGACAGCCGTTAACAACTCTCCGACTCGGACTAGACCTTGAACATTTGAGCCACGTGGACCTCTTCCATTCTGTAATTAAATTTCCAGAAAAATTATAGTGCACTCAGGAAAGTGAAACACAGACGCGAAGAGCAGGTAATAATATATATTGTTTCTTTTTGAACATTCCTCACGTACAGTCTCTAAATGAAATCCAACACTTTTACACTTACGCAGAACTTGTTCTCAGTAACTGAAACTGCTTCGTAAATTACCCGTATGTAAATGCTATTTTTAAAGGTACACTTTTCACAACTCTCTTGAAATTACATTCCATTCATACGACATAGCATTTCCTTTTTCATGGAAAATAATACTCTATCTAAAGGTATTAATTTCTTTTGTCCACAATTGTGCCATTCAAAGTCTTAGAACATGTCATCAAGTTAATCATGTCATGCTAAATTAAATCCGGTAGTACCTATTGCACCATGCTTTTTGGTTCAGTTTATACTAATAGAATGTTATGTAGCTATATACTGTAAAATACTTGTTTTATAGAACACACATAAAATAATTAATTAGTGTGACTAAGGATTCTATTTCATGTACCTACATGTCCAAGAAATCTGAACCCTGAACTTGTAATTTGATTATAATATTTTATCAACGTGTGCATACATTACTAGGTATGCAGAACTCGTGGTGTGGTAAACCATATAGGTATATGATATACAGGTCAAATTTCAAAATGTGGAAGAAGAGTCTACGTAGGTAAGTATATTAATTGTTAAATTGACTTTTCCCAGTTGATTCTGGTAAAGGTAAAGACCATGAATTGCAGACTTTCTCCTATTTCCTTTGATCCTTTAATTCTGCGCTGTTATAATTGTTTTGCAAAATTATTTCGACGAATCATAATTATCTTGACTTGACACACTTGGGCAGTAAACCATGCAAAAACTGTTTACTCTTAGTAATTGATAGCGATATTTCAAAGGGCAGAAGTCTACTGGCAAGATCAAGCGTCAAGTTTTTCAAAGAATGTAAATGCTTTGCGTAGTACATTATAGTTAGTTATGGAGATAATTGCTGTCTGTCTACTCTATACATGGGATCTGCAACCTTTACGTACGATATGTGTGTTTGTTCATGTTTATGTATGTACTTACTTGGTATTTTCGTACTTGTTGTATTCCGAGTGTAATGGATGTAATCTAAAACTTTCGGATTTCAAGAGCGCTTTGTGAAGCATGAAGGTCAAAATTGCATAAGAGATGGACTTAAGTACATTGTTCTATACTAGACGGTTGTGATGTAGACAGACATGAAAATCTGTATTTTTAATAGTGAAGATTACAACACGTGGGTTCAAACTGGATTTTATGCCAATTAACTACCATGTGATCTGATTGATTATACATTACTTCACTCACTTTGCCGAACAAACAAACTTTCTTTGCGAATAATCACATTTGCATATTAATTGAAAGTGCATGACTAAATAAATGTGTACCTAGTACCTACTTATATTAAATTTTATCGATCTAACTAAATTAAAGTACTTACATGCATAAAACATAGTGGTACAGTATTGTAATATTGTAAATAATTATCATTAGAGTAATCTTAATATGTGTAATGGGAACACTGGCATGGTATTATTTTAAGCTAGTACCAACATTTCTTAAACTGAGGAATATTGCAATTTTCACATGTACTAGGTACTTACTAACCACTAAAACCGCAAAATGTGTATATTTGCTTAGAATGGCCCACCTTGCATGTAATGAGATTTACATAATATGTTCCCTCGTGGTAAATATTTACCTTCATTACTATTCATTGGTTCATAATCACATCCTTCATATTGTGGACTATTATGTCTGCAATGGCATACAATCTACATCATAGGTCGGTTCATTGAACAATTAACAATCTGGCTTTTACTGGATTATCGTGGATATAATTCTTAGAATAGTCTCATCTCTAAACAAAAGACGGGACAAAACAGTTGCTCTTTTTTTAGCACACTCAGTAAGAGTAAAATAGCAAATAATGAAGATCTAATATCAGTATTAATATGGTTACATGTCTTACTACTAAATGCAGTTTAACCTTCCGGCCCACTAACTCCACTATTACGTTAATTACGTATATACTATGTACCTACGTACCACTATGTAGATGACTGTGTTTATGAAGCGATTTTCATTCACATAACAAACAAATATCAAGAATTCAACACGGCATTTTTTACTGTTGGTGAAGATCAATATTTAGCATTCCCGGTTCATACGAACATTCAATATTATTCTTAACGCAAGTTGTAATTCTGAGAATTATGATTAAAAGCAAAAAGTATTTTAAATTTGTGATATATCTGAAGGAAGTTTTAAAGTTGCTTTAGCTCGTAGCTCGTTCACATTTGTAATTAGGCACCGGTGTTCTCACTCCCAACCAGTGTGCTGCGATGTAATTATGAATTTGGCAAATACTGCAAAATTCTCAACTTTACTTCCTCAAATCATACATGGTATATGATTTTTCCGTTCCCTATGGACGAAAGTTGTATTAGAAGTTGTTCTCAATATTGCAGACTTATATGGAAGCATGCAAGTTTCAGATTAGAAAGTAATTACAAGAGAGGAGAAAGTATACGATTAGCATTTAGCGTATTTAATGGAGCGTGGGCAAAAGTAATTAGAATTGGGATTTAGTACTTCTGGATTTTCATGTAACATTGATTTTGACCGTATTCCCATAAACTTAAATGTACGAACCATCTTAAATTCGACCTTCAATTACAAATAGGTTGTCAAAGTTAGTTTTTCATTAATCAAGTCTCAGTGGGATAATGTTTAAGATTGTTTTACGACTAGCGTAAGGATCTTCTACGCACTCGTCACATTAACGTTACTTTACTATTCACTTTCAATATTATACTGACAATTTCTAAATACCTATACACAAAAACACTCATTTCCATAACAAATTGCTACAGTAGTCTTTGAAAGGATTAACTTTGTAATACAATCATGAAAAACATTCTGCGCAAATAATGTACATGATGCATATTAAGTACTACGTACATATGTATACCTAAATGTAATACCTATACAGCTACTTACAACCACCACCGATTTCCCTCCGTCAGCCTAGTGTCCATCTGCGACGCAAGTATTTAATTGCATGAGATCCTGAAAGTAGCATGATAAATGCTCTTCGAAGCGGACCAACCATACGGCTACTAATACAAAGCTCATGAGGCTACTACGCAATAGAAATCTAATTTGTGTGTATAAAGTTCAAGCTAAGGCTAAGCATTTTAATCATCTCGATGTTTGTTGACTACTTCCTTTACCGATCAAGCGGACAGTCCTTTTACCACTCATAAAACTTCAACAACAGCGAAATGAAGGAGATATTTACATTGGCACATAGCATGGGAAAAAATCACTCTGGTTTGCTATCGAATCTTTTTTAAAGTAACATAAGAATTTGTACAACAGCAAAGTAGATATCTCAGCATATATTTATCTGGAGCAAGCATGATCCAGATAAACCTATGTATGTATCGTTATAAAAAGGTATGTACCAAAATTGCTCATTATAGGTACTCCAACTGGGAATAATTACAAGGGAAATATTTTTTTCTTTATATAACTATCGCGAATCATAATAATCTTTTTGTTCTGTCTTCTACTTTAGTAGGATGAAACCTGGCGAAGAGGTATTTAAGTTGAAATGTTTTGGATTATTGCCTACATCTGCGAATACACTACAAATGACGAATCTTAAGAAGCACGTAGTTTGGAGTCACATCGTTAGAGCTGCACCGTGTAGTCTGCGAGTTAAGCTCAGATCAAAAAGTTTTCACAGTCGATATAACTTTTCTCTAGTGCATTATTACTTTCCTTAGCTTATTCAGTGGCTTAACTTTTCTAGTTTATTATAACAGTACTCTATGTACAGGAGTATTTTTCGTTTTACAGAGGGTGAATACTCCTATTTTGTTCACTTTAAAAAATGAGGTTACTTAACGAATCCTTCGCGAATGAATAGCTGCAATGTTTTCAATATGTTCTCCAGATCGTAAGCTACAAAT
>JABASD010001417.1:0-40741 GCA_019776165.1 Pogonognathellus flavescens
AATTGGCAATTGATGTAATGACGTGGAAAATTTATAAAATTAATTAGGAAATATTTGGAGCGAAAATTTTGTTATTGTATTTTGAAGCTCCCGCTGTAAGTTATGTAATGATTACAATTGAGAATTCATAGAATATTCATAGAATTCATGATCAAAGGGAGCTGTTTAAAACGAAACGACAAAACCAGTAACTAAATACGTACAACCTTGAGTTTGATACGCCAATGCTATGTAACCACAAAATGCAATTTAGTTTGAAACTCATACAACAAAATCTCAGCATATTCGCACTTGCAAATGGCAAATATACATACACACATCTACAGTTGTAATAAATGACAGTTCAGGTATCACATATCTCATCATAGTAATTATGCGAAACTACTAGTATGTGCGATGATGACTGTATTATAGTTAGTTTTCCAAGAAAGTGAAATGTAAGTTATATGAGACCCTATATCTATACTTAATTATGACTGTGTTACTTAAAATATAAAGCATGTAGAATCACGGAAGAACCACATAACGTGAGTAACCTTCATGTTAAGATCCAATGATGACTACAAAGTTACAGAGGAACACAAATACAACAACTTCAAACTTATGTGTTACTTTTACTTGAACCTTCCTATTTAATTAGTAACATGAAACTTGTTCTTGGAAAGATTACTTTCCACTCTCTTGACATTACAACTACTCAACTACTACACTACTCTGTACTATCATCACCACCAACTCCAACTTTCTTATGTTCAATTCAATCACGAATTTCTGCAAAACTTTTGATGTCTTCTTCTGTTGACTCATATAGTTTCTTCCTTCATACAATCCTGGTGTACTATATCCTGTATGTAGTATAGTATAGTTATTACATTATGACTTGATGTAATAATTAAGTACTTACGTAGGTAGATGAAAATTATTTGGGTAGTATGAAATAACTAATAATATTATTACTACTTTTACTATTAACATAATTGGATTATTATTGCTTTGAGCGATAAAAGGTACTAAAATATAGTAGTAGTAAAAGGGACACAATAAACAAGTTCAGTGACATTACTCCATATAATACACAAAGGTACTACATAATAATATTATTACTTCACAAAGGAAAGTTTATGTTTTAAGTACAAGGAGAATTACTTGTGTGAGAGTTTGTTTGAAGCAAAGTACTGTGTTGAAATCTATCACACACGAGAAAGAGAGAGATTTACTTAAATTATGTGAGCAACCCGCCTTATTGTGGTTGAGTTTGTTGATGGCAATTTGTATTACTGTTTTATGTTTTCTCTGACACGAAATTAACATCAACACATTATAGGCTCATCATCCATTAAGAAACAAATTGCGTTGTAAAACTTTCACAAAGCAAATTACAGTGTGATGATGAGGAGAAAGAGAATAAAGTTGTATATAAATGTCTACACGTGCAGTACCTACTTTTACAATGCGCCATACACATAAACGCGATACTCACGTATGCTTAAGTAAAGGGGTAATAAAAAAGCATTTTATTAGATTTAAATGTCCAATGCTACATCTCTCTGTATACCACATCTATACTTTATGCACTGCTAACTGTATTTTTTCATCTCTTGTGATTTGGACTGTTTGTATAGAGGAATTGTACGGGGAAGAGTAGGAGAATGAAGATACTGAAGCACAATATCGTTAGATATAATATGTTAGCTAATGCTGTTTTATTCCCTTCCGTTCAGTTACAAAGTAGTTGGTAGTTAGAGGAGAGTATTGCGCAACTTTCTTATTTAGATTTCATTACGTTTACACCAATGCAGATAGTAGTGGTGCTTTGCTTTCGCAAGACGAGACTTTAGTTTCCCTGAAGATTTTTGGTGAGATGTTCTCAAACCCACTTAGGTCGTTACACTGAAGACGACCATCACATTGCTGCCATTCTGCTACACTTACGATGCGGTACAATGTACAATAGTTCAGTTTCAAAGTATATATAAGTGCTTTGTATATTTACACAATCTAAATAAATGCTAACCCTGAGTGTCTCTTGTTTTATGCATCTTTGTGGAATACTGTGTGGGAAACATCATATACATATTGTTACACTTACATTAGTCTGTGTACACGTTCTTTGCTTTGAAACTCACTCACTGTGTTCATGTTAATATTCTCCACACGTAATATCTCAATGGCAAAGCGTGTTTGTCTTCTTCTTTGTATGTACTGCTGTGAAATTTTCATTTTCAACCACAACACTGGTCACTGGTGTATATGACGGAATGTCTCACTTTAACAACTTTGTTCTATATGCACAATAAATAAATGCACGGGTACTGTTAGAGTAGAGAATTACTATCTCCACTACTGCCATTACAGAAATACGAAGAGAAACCCATTTCTATTAGGTTGTAAAAGGTTTTGGGGAATTGCTGAGTGTATCTTCGTATATACGAGTACGGTTTAAAGCAGGAAGTGTAGTAAATACCTACTGTAAGTAAAAGTAGAGAGGTAAGGAGCAACATTGGATGTATATGGTCCATGGCCATGGTTTAAGCAAGGGATCCTCTTTTCTCTTTAGTCTCTGTGGCTTTAATCGACTGGGAAGAGTAACTGTGTATTTAGAGTGTGTCCTAGAAAGTTAACTAAGGTTAACACAACTGTCTGCTTTATAGCATTGGAAAGACCTGAAAATGAAAGGGCTTATTTCTGCTAATGTTTCTTTGCTGTGACTATCTATCGCGTCGTAAGTTCTCTGTATATCTCATAATGAAGACGACTCAACTCCCAAGGAGAGAAAGTGAATGAGTGAGCGAATGAGAGAGAGAAAGGACAAACCCAGCAGAAAGCTAAGTAACATTAAGTAGAGTAAAGTGGAGGAAAGCAATAGAGATTCGAGCAGAAGAACCACCAAACCACAGAATTACAGTCAAGAAAATGGAAAAGCAAATGGACTTGGAAAAGTAAAGTGAAGCTATACAAGATTCTCTTAGTGTTTGTAAAAGCAAAGCAAAATCATCCTTGTTAGTGTCTACTATCTTAGATTCTACTTTGAAATGAAACGTCTGTGTGCTCTTTACATAAAAGTCGATGAGGCGGTGATACATTCCAAGAAAAAGTCAATAGCTAAGGGGAGAAAGAAAACTAGAGTAAATAATACAAAAGCTCAACATTTAAGTTAATATGTGCCTACTTAGGTAGCTACTCGGTTCAATCTGAAATACTTCGTCCAGTTACGTCAAAAAATATATTAGCTACATGTACATGTCAATCGTGAAACATTTTATATTATAATGTCTTTTAACCATCTACTAAATATGACGGACTGAAAGAAAATATTAATTTTATTGTACCTACAGATTTTAAAAAATCAAGCAATCCTCTGCTCTCATTAATCATAATGGTGAATTATGGCATTTTACGTAAACGGTGGAAGTTGAATAAAGAGACAGAGGCAACAGACTAGCACTGCCAGGTAGGTACCAGGTACACGTGGTACTTCAATGGCACATCGCACATCAAAGGAATCTACTGTATGATTCTTCATGTAATGAATTCTTTCAACCTATTTATGTACAATTCGAGTACGGTAAAATTGATTTAGTTCAAATAAATGCGATACTTTAATTTCCTGTTGAGTTCCGTAGTCCTAAAAGCAAAGCTAAAGCGCAGAGAGTAGCAACACTAATGATTAAAAGCATGTGGATATGTTTTACAGTTTGTTTTACTTGAGTTCTTGATACAATATTATGGGTCTGTATGAAATAATGCTAACTATGACAAATCACAAGTCTGCTAAAGAACAGTACAGTACATAAATATAAAATACAGTCTTGTCCGGTCCAGAAGAAAAAGTCTGTAATAAATTCTATGGAGATTTAGTGATTTATCTCCCCATTAATTTTCCTCCGTAGCATAATTCACGGAAAGAAGGGAGACAACTAAAGGGAATCACAGGGAGACTGTATAGTTCCACACTAAACTGAAGTGAGCTGAATATACAAGCAACTGTATTGCTACACACTGTAGAGGTACTAGTACAAGAGTAATAATAAGACAACATAATGCCATAGTGGTATTGTATTGTATTGCATTACACATACAGCCACAGTATCCACATTATCCATTGTTCCGACGTAAACCACCCACTGCATTAAATGCGTTCAAGAATTCCTCATTGAAAACAGCACAAGCATCATAATAATATCACAAGCGTATGCTCCCCTACTTGAGCTTCTACACTAAAGCGTATAAAGTGTCTTATTAAGTATAAAAAGACACAAGAGCAAGACTGTGTGTACAGACATACTGAACATAAATGAGGAGAGAAGGAGACAAGCTTCTTTTTTTACTGGAGTCTTCACCAGCACCACCACTACTGCTTGTACTAATGCTGCTACTATTTCTCATGGTTACTTCACAATAAATACTTTACTACTTTGCTCCTAAAAAGCCATACTAATTTATTTGATGCCTTGCATGACTTTTATTACTTAATTTTCAAGACAAGGAATGGAAATGGGACTCAGGAGCAGAACGCAGAATGAGCAATCTGAAAACAGCATGACAGGACAAGATGCACCAAGAAAACTATAACAATACTCCAAACAACGATGAGCTACACGTATAGCTACTTACACACAAAAGTTAAAGACAATTCGTCTTTTCTCTATACTAATGCACTCTCTCCGTCATTTTTTGCCTTAATTAAACAAAGTGAGTGAAGTTAAGTGAAATGATGTGATGTGATAAAACAAAATGCAATAAAATGAATGCACATTTTATTAAATTACATTAATAGTGTGAGAAGTACCTTTTTTGGTCTCTTTTCACTTTTTACATTTACTTAGTAAGTACTGCAAGTAACTTCAAACACTTTTGAGTCTTCAAACTAATTATAGTATAGCACGGTCCTTGTACTATATCGGTAATGAAATTCAGTACATCATTCTATTTCTCAACACGATATTTTAACATTCCTCATCAGTTTACCCGTTAGTGACGTCTTGTAGTCTTGTTCTTGTAATATAATTTGCCTTAAAAGGCTACGGTACAAATAATAATGAATTTGCATTATGCAAGGATAACAAGACTAAGTATTATCTTCCAGATACCATTCTTCTGCTCCTTAAAGCGTGCTAAAGTCCCAGTACGTGGCTACAGCGAAGGATAATGTAAACTGTATAAGATCTGTATGAAAAGCTAGTCATCCTTTTATGATTGCATTGACATTACCAATAGGATTTTCCATTAGGACACAAAGAGAATAACTAAGGGCTACATCTGATAATCTCATCCCACTCAAATCCTGGCATCACTTCATTAGCATTCTGCATGATGCCCTCTTCACGTTAGTCATAAGTAGTTATGGGAGCAGGCAAAGTCAGTCAGGCCGTGCCACACATTACCCATACAGAATATTATTTACATTTGCATAGAGCAGAACAGAACGAACGATAAGAGAGAAGAGTTAAAACATTACTAGGAATCACTAGTAACATTCTACACAGAAACAATCAGTTTGCTTTTATACGCGAGTATATAGACAGTCCACCAGATTTAATGCAGATGATGAGAGAGGAGTGAAAACAGAAGAAGACTTATCGGTAATGCAAATTTGTATATTACTCGCAGTATTTGTTGTTTTGGAGAGAGAGAGGTTTTATGCGTGGCTGAAGATGTGCGGGCATCAGACAGAATTAGTTTGAATAGAAATGAATGGAAATATTGTAGTCAACAGCAGATTCCCTTCTTTTATTATTATGCGTAGTGTTTAGCCACATTCACACACAGTTTGTCTCTCCGCTCCATGACTAAAATAATTCAGTGTGTAACTATTCTTGCGTTATTACTAAGTAAAGCAATACATGACACGAACGGAGCAGCGTATAATAGAATAAATGTTGGAGACGCAGAGCTTTATTGTGTAACAGGACAAGGAAGCTGTCAACTCCAATGTTCCACTTCGTCAGATTTCCAGTCATCATCAACGTGTACGCAACAAATGTAATGCAACGGCTTATTCTCTCCTACCGAGACTTTCTGTGTTGTACTTATAACTTCTAAGTAAGTACTGCACTATAAAATATACGCTTGCTCCGTTCTATCTGTACTGTTAAAATCCGAACGTTTCCTTTTCCTTTTAGAATGCAACGTACACAGTGGCTCACTCCAATTATTAATATCCACTTTGAGCTTAACCTTCTTATGGAATTTGGAAAGTCCATATATACCCAAGTCGCGTATGGACAAAATAATAGTAATAGTCAAGTCACGTCACAGAGATCGGATATATAGACTCTTAATAATAATAATAATAATTCCCCTTGCTTCATTTTCACTTCGGGTATGCGTACCTACATACTGTACGAATCTATATCTTACTATAAGATACACTTTCAAGAAATATCACGATGTCTCACAAAGTACATGTGAATGTGTCGTTTCGTTTTCCACGAGATGAAATCAAGTCTCTCTTCCTTACTAGACCCACAATTTCTTTCTAAATACATACAGCTCATCATACGAAATGTTTTCTGAAGCTTTTAGTAGAAGATCCAAGGTTATTATTTATATTATTACCCTAATATGTATTATATAACAGTTTCAGTACTTATTTTTTCTACTATAACTATATTAGCTGAACTGTATACTAATGCATGTACGCAATAATAATATTGATCATGGCAATGCAATGGTAATCGTAATAAGAGGATTTTATGGCCCGCAAAGAACATAAAGCTGGATGTGTAGACGTTTTCCTCTCCTATCAAAACGGTTGGCTGAGAATAATAAAAAAGAGTAAACTGTTGTGAATAAAGTTAGGTGGAAGATATAGCGTTGCTGCAACCACGTGGAATACCATAATGAACACATAGAAAGTATTTATGTGGTGTATGCTGATTTGATCAAACGACTAAATGCATACACTTTAAACTTTATGTCAGCACCTTAGCCTTGTGTGTTTATACAGCAGTAAAAGTGAAAACTACGATACAATTAAATGAAGTCGGGTGTACTGTGCAGCTAAATGGTAAGCCACAACATTCCTTTCAAAATAACAGTATACGATTTTATTCTTGCTACAAATGTTTATATGAAATGGTTTATACATGGAAGACTGCTGCTCTATGTCGTAATATCAGTTTTAATATTATAGTACATATCTGCTCGTCTTTATTTTCATGCACGACCACAGCAGCAGCTGTATAAGTCTTCAATACGATCTCAGGGGAAAATCCGGGAAATGAGCCAGCACAACTTATGGTGACAATAAAGGTCTTTTAGTACTGCAATATTACTATTATTATTATGACTGCTTATAGCATTGTTGGCAATGTAATGCGAATGGAGACTGTAACAGCAGTCATTCTAGCAGTAGTTACAGGATGTCTTTGTTCGTTTACAGAAATGTAAGTTGACATAGGTAAACCTTTGTCTTTGAACATTATATTTCCAAAAGTAGCTTTATTCATTGAATACCTTCCTATATGCTTTCTCTCTCTCTCTCTGTGCATTCTTTGTACGCACTGCATGGGAAGACTTTTCCTTGTATAGGATTCATTCAGTAGGAAATGTGAACTTGTGTGTCTTGTTGTTTCAGAGTACAAATTGCTATGGCTTATGTTAAAACATATTTTTTCATAAAAGAAACTTTCCAGGAGACTTGTTAAAACAAGATTATAGTTATGAAGCAATGTTTTACTTTAAATTGAGCCGTAGCATTAGTTTTAGTGACATTAAGTGTGACTCAAGCAACAAATGAAAAACTACGCCATTTGATTCCTCTTATTACTATACCTTTTTCTCAGGCATTACAATTTACAATATACCTAACGTAAGTATAATAATATGTTGTACACACGCGTGTGTGTGTGGGAGAAAAAATACCAAGAGATGGTATATGGGAATAGAACAGATAAAATGTGTCACATGTGAAGATTACGTGTACTTTTGCCAAAATATTAAATAAGGTTTACATGAAAACGTAAATGTGCAAAGTTAAGAGAATAAAAATTCTTTACGAGCATACAAAGCTTGGTTTCCTTCCGTTTTACAAGGACAAGTTTGCAGCAAACAATAATAAATACCAAAGGTTTAAAATAAAAACTTGTGTAAATGCACTAGCAATAAAACTCGCATGCGAACTAAAAATAGCAGAGGTGCTTGCTTTCCATATTAGTGAATTGCAATGTCAGTCCAACTTAACTTTAACATGTGTATATATTTTTAGTTATTTCATTAAACTGAAAACTTTGACATAAGTAGACAAAGATTTCAATGTATTACTATAACAAAGGGTTTTGGGGCAGCGTAGTTTAGAAAATTGTCAAATGAGTAACCGAAGTATTTTAGATGAATTATACGAAACACAGTGTATTTTGGTTTGGGGGATTTTTAGAATGGAATGGATAAATGCAAGATGAAAGTTTGCAAGTTGTAGATGCAAATAAAAGAATTAAATCCAATCTGAGTCTGTACAAATGTAGAAAGCTTGGAATGCAAAACAAAGAACTTGACAAGAGAGAAGTGTGGATATGACAAGAACTCACTCAAGTGCTTAATGATATTATATTACACAATAGGACTAAACATACTTCCCTTGTTCTTGTTCTGACAGCCTCCCCAATCCTCATATCCAATATATGACTTGGTCTAACACTGTACTGCCATATCCATCCAGTTACTCATCCTCACCATCATCAGAAGTCAAAGCTAAAGCTACGCTATTCATATAACAATAATATTAAATTCTCAATTCTAAAACAAATGTACAATTAAAAACATTTTGTCCGTACATGTTTCATTTCGTGATTTCTTTGATGCACAGATCTTTAACGCTGTAATATGTGATAGCGGGGATTGACAAGAACTTTTGAATATTGATGAAAACCTTAGTCAATAACCATACTTGATAAATGCACATTAGTGTTAGGCACTCCTAAACGACCCTAACCACATACCTC
Source organism: Pogonognathellus flavescens (assembly GCA_019776165.1). Classification (NCBI taxonomy): domain Eukaryota; kingdom Metazoa; phylum Arthropoda; class Collembola; order Entomobryomorpha; family Tomoceridae; genus Pogonognathellus; species Pogonognathellus flavescens. The sequence goes on from JABASD010001417.1 coordinate 8,943, forward strand.
AAAATATTTATCCACACTGTTATTTATGTAGGTAGGTATATTAGGCGTAATTTCATTCGGGTATAAATTCAGTAGTAGATAACTTAGTACATAACATACTATAATAATGTAATAATTACAATAACTGATCTTTACTGGATTTTGGAGATGGGTATGAAAAATTGATCTGAGGTAGGTAATAATCACACGTGTACAAAATTGGGTTAAGCAATACAATTCATTATTGAAAACTGTAATCTAAGATAAAAAAGGTAAAATATTGAGTAAAGTAATCGTGGCTAGATTCAACCTTCAGTTTAATGGCACTTGATTCTGAATTATCTGTAACATTTCATACAGCATAAGAAATAATTTGAAGTGAGATTATAAGTCTGAGTGTTATGAACAATTAATGTTAATGGGGTACCGGGTTATTTATTGTTTCAACTTCATTTTCCTCCAATTCATTTGAAGACAAAGTTCTATACAAAGCAATTGGTTCACAGAATGAGACTTTCCTTCCGCATTTTTTAGGACTTTGATTTAAAATAGATCGAAGTGGGATATTTTCACCCTCTTCTTCTTCAATTTCTAGCTTTGTTATTTGATCGTTATTAAAATTCTCATCGTATGCAAAATTTTCATTGACAACAGTTTCCCGTTTTTGGTCCAGACAGTCCAGAGTATTGTTTTTTATAAATTCAATAATTCGTTCAAATCTATGATGAGATTCTTCTTCATCAATTAAAGGGATTATGCGTGACTTTTTTATATCTGCGATTTTCTCTTCATTGTCGCTGGATTCAAAATCATGAAGGTTTGAAAATTCTGCGGAGGATAAGGTTTCGGCTGAAATTGAACTCACACTTCGGATTCGAACTCCTGATTTGGCAACCATTTCAAATCCATCTGGATGCATTGTCTTTGATTGCACCCATTTATTGGTAGCTTGAATGACATTCGGAGGTTCAAAAACATTATTAACATTTTCGAGTTCGTTGTATTTCTCCGGAGAGTGCATTTCATTTCTGTCAATTTCTTTAGCTTGCGCTAACAATTTTTCACCGTCATTTGTGAAACTTCCTCTCATAGGAATTTTATTTGGTTGAATAGTCCATTGTTTATCATTGGATGTAGTTGAGGATTTTGTTTCAGCATTTTTCGAAATTTTCTTGCTACTTTCTATTGGAGTGGAGAGTCTGGGTCTGTTCTTATCCAAATTGTCGAGCTTAGGTGGAGTATTTATGTTATGTTCTTTTCCACTTTTAGAATTGTCCAGTTTTCTAGGAGTATTCGTAGTAATCACTTTTCTAGGACTATTTCTCTGAACCTTTTTTACAGTACTATTCGTAGGAACTTTATTTGTAGAACTACTCTGCTTATTAATCACTTTTTGAGGATTATTAAATTTGTCATCTCTTCCTGGGCTATCAACACGGCTATATTTTTTAGAATTGGGACTGGGAACATCATCTTTTTTAGGGCTAGATTTTTTTAAATTGAGACTGGAATCATCAACTTTTTTGGAGCTAGATTTTTTAAAATTGAGACTGGAATCATCAACTTTTTTGGAGCTGGATTTTTTTAAATTGAGACTGGGAACATCATCTTTTTTAGGGCTAGATTTTTTTAAATTGAGACTGGGAACATCATCTTTTTTAGGACAGGATTTTTTTAAATTGAGACTGGAATCATCAACTTTTTTAGGACTAGATTTTTTAAAATTGAGACTGGAGTCATCACCTTTTGTAGAACTGGAAGTATTCTTCGCTTGAGGATGTTTAGAACTTTCATATTTCTTTGGAGAATTCACATTATCATCTGATTTAACAGTAGTCGGTATTTTCGAATTTGAAATTGAACTTACATTGGTTTTACTTTTAGGGTTGGAATTCTGGCGAGCGTTATAGGAATAATTAAATGAATTCACCCTGGGAGAAACATGAGAATAATCGTTGAGAATAAGCCAATCAGTTTTCTGGCTGTTTCCCGAAATTTGTTTTTTGGAAATCGATGTATTGTTACTAGATTGATTTTTTTTGTCTAGACTGACGGATTTAGTGTTAATTGATACAGAGTCCAGACTATGATTCGACCTTACGTATTTACGCTTCATGGAAGATTTCTTTTGAGCAGTATTGCTTGTAGCTGATCGGACTTTCCGGTTGGGCTGCAACAATGTTTTCGACGCCATATTTATCACAGCATTTACCCGAAACATTTCAGATTGTATCTTCAAATCTCGCAACCTTTCCTTCATTTGTTGAAATAGTTTTTGTTCTAATTCTCTTGCCTTCATAGCTGCTTCAATTTTCCTTTGTGCTATTTCTATAGCTATTTTATCTGCAGCTAAAGTTTCTTTGAAATTTTCACTGGATATTGTCGCAGAAGGAGACGCTTCTCCTGTCAATACTTCTGACAATCTTGTAAACGGTTGTAGTTTGACCATAACTAACGGTTTTACCAAATCGCGATTACGATATTCCTCTTTCATACAGGTAAGTGACGGAGTCACGATAGGTTCTTTACTGAAGAGTTTATTTTCGGTCTCATCTGATGACTCTTTAGGAGTTTGAGGCTTTGAGGTTTGTGTGGATATTTCTTTAGATTCTATTTCAACAATTTCATGGCCTGTATAATTTGTTAGCTGAACCAAACTGTGGATTTCCGGTGCATTAGGAATTTCCAGTGACATTTGAGAAGAAACAATTGCATCCGGTAAATCTATTAAACCCATTTCATCGTTTTCGTACGAATTACCTGTCAATGATGCTATTTCATGTTCTTGCCGCACAAAATGAGAATTATTTCCATTCGTATCATATTGTTTCTCTCTTTCATTATTATTTTCCAATTCCGATGTTGTATGTTCATCATCAGCAAAATTTTCGAAATCACCTAGCACATGTAGATCGGGAAGAGATTGTGATCGTTTGTCACAAAACTCATTCGGATCTAAATCTTTTACAATATCTTCAATTGTCGGGATTGGAATACGTGTTTCGGAAATTGTATAACTGGGCATAGGTAACAAAATATTATCTTGAAAATCAAAATGTATTGGTAACATTGGGAAACTTCTCGGCTGTGTTACATCCACTTTAACAGGACGGATGGTAATATGGGGCTCTGGCAGATTACTTGCAAGAATTTGAACACTTTTCAATAAACTCGACTTTTCATGCTCAACCGACTTTGAGTACATATCATTCACACTTGCCATATCGAAGGAAGGACAAATTATATCTTCCAACTCCGAATAAGTGTCGCGAGCATCAGTGGCATCAATTTGTGCTTTGAACTTTTGCTGTGACTCTTGAACAATTGGAGTATCGCTTTGTGAAATGTGATGATCAGAGAGCTTCTCCGCATGAACGATAGAAAACAGAGTTATTGATTTGCCGGAGCTGCATATTAACATGTTTTGCTTAGCAGACCAGAACATGGAGAAAGTAAGATCACTCCAGTATTGAAGTTTTGGTGGTCGAATTGTTTGGTAAGCATCTTTATCGGGATGAGGATGATGAGATCTGTTAATATAACGATTCCAAGAAATAAAACCATTACTTATCCATGCATACAAATACTTTCATCAATTTCATTCATGTGCTTAAATAAAAATTAGTACTTCTGGAATATCTGATGATAAATTGCGGGTTCTATGTAAAAAGCATCACTGAGAATACTTGTTACCACCGAGTCGACTTTAGAATCAAAAATAGCAAGTGAACCACAATTTGTCATTACAGCAAAAGTTTTGTCATTAGCAATCCATTGAATATCGACTATGCAGCAGTACCTGCATACAAAAATACTGAGAATTAATTAATGTTGTGAAATAAAGGAAAATGTAAGGATTGCGGTTGGTTGTTTTATTCCTACTTTGGGTTACTCATGTCATAAACTGATAATCCTATGTGGCAATGGTGACATAGGGGCAACGGTAAATTTGGTACAGAATGTACGACTAATTCTTCCTCAGATATTGGAAATGAACAGATGTACGAATTGTAGGGAATGTTTATTCCAATTACTATGCGATCCCCCGTTGCATTCAGTCTGTTCGTATATATTCACATACAAATACAATGTGACACAATGTGAAATCCGAATTATAAAAGGAACATATTATGCCAAGTAAGAGGAGAAAATGCGACATTTGTTACACCTTCGATTTGTATGCAGGAAAATGAGTTACCAACCTTGCAATGTAGCTAAAGGTTCCTTCTGACTTCGATCTCAAATTCCTGATATCAATTGCGAGTGAAGAAAATTTAAAAAAAAAATTTTCTCCTTCTTTGGCAATTGGTGTCCACATGATATCGATATGAGTAAAGCTCATTGAAATGAAAGCTAATGCTCCTGCTATTTCCATTTGCTGAAAATTGCAAAAGATTCGCAAATTCATCTCCTCGTTATTTACGCGTATAATATTGCAGTTTTAGGTAGATATTGAAAATGCTTTTGCTTTTGCTGTAAAATAATTTTGTCATACCTCGTCGAAGAAAATGCGACTTTCGATTCTGACTGCCTTCTGGTGAAGAAACCAATCTTGAAACTGGATTTTATCTTGAAATACTTTTCTCCAGACACCTGGAACTGTAATTGAATTACAGTCATCAATATCTTTCCATCTCTTACCAATATCTCTGTGGTATTCCCAAATGTAGCAGCACCCCGGCTCCGTGGCACAGATCATAGCGAGTCCGTTAGCCGAAGATGAGATATGAGGGAAAGTTGGATTTTCTTTGTAGCGCACATGTTTACTTCTTGCGATGAGTCGACGATATAATTGTACAAATCTTTTATGCAATCTGTAGAGTACACAACGATGGTGGTACGCGTTAGTCTTAATATGTTTCTTTATACTCATATCCACATGCGGCTTTATATTTTTGACTGCTTGGAAGTTTTTGGTCAAAGCAACAAATCTTGGCATGTGCTTCTCTTTAATCCCAAATAGTGACCATCCTTCAGAATTAAAAGTACATTTAAATGACATAGCCAATATTTATTCTCCTAGGAAGCATTTATTGTTACTGTCTAGTTTTACCATCTCTTGTAAGGGAGAATGCATTGCATCGCTTTGAAATCGCAGAAATCTCAACTGCCTTTGAAAGTTGAACCGTATCCAAATCAATGCAAGCAAACTTATGACGATCCTGAATAACGATTTGAAGACTTTCCTCTCTACTTTCATCAATTTCCTAGTATTATTATGTAAGGTTGGTTATTCAACTTGCATAAGGTAAGTAATAATATATTTGGATAGTTTTGTTGTGGGTAAAATAGTTTTATATTTTATGGGAAACAAGTTACTGAATTTGACTTGATAATCTTTGTCAATGCCCGAGCACGCCATTGTTGTCTCTCTTTCCCGTTTAATTCTAGGTCCACATGTCCGAAACTTTGAAGGTATAATTGTGTTTTCATAATTATAAATACATATGCAAGTTGAAAGCTCAAGGCTCTTGAATTAGTTCAAAAACTACTACTGATTTGGACAATTATTTCGACGGTAAAACTTATGCACCCTAAAGGTGTTACGTGAATCGTGTGTGATTACTATGAAGTCCTCAGAGCCTAACTTTAAATTAAAATGGCCCCTAAGGGTAAACCATGCAGTCATTCCTTGTGGTACCTATAGTTACCATAGCCACTTTGTAAAGCTGGTGCATGATGCATGTTTTTGGATTTACATTTTTATGAAAAATTATCTACCTATAGTATTTCACTTGCATTTCGTGAAATTATTCTTGTCCTAAGGAAATTAAAGCTTTTGCACACAAACGCATAATTGAGTGAAGCGAATATTATGTAAAAGACAAGGAAAAGCCCACATGTGTCACTAAAGTTGAAACCGCAACTTTTGCATTTGTTTGCATAAAATTCTGCATTGTGTTTCACTGTTGTATGAATGATTGAATTAAATTCAATGGTTTTCCTGTGTTTATTGTATGCCTTCAAAAGCCGCAATTTGAGGTTCTGAGAATGCCTAATTCGCATTAGCATTTTGTGTGGTATTTTTTGATGTGGATCAAATGGCTTGTCATGTCATATCCGAAATTGTGAGTGCAATAAAATAAAAGCAAACGTAGTGTCAAGCAACCACGACACGGGAAGGAGTAGTGCACGTATAAATATTAGTAGTTGTGTTGTGTAGGTTTATGGAATTGCAAATGCCGGTTTGAAATGGTTATTTGTAGGAGTGAGTGGTGGTTTGTTAGGGCACAAAGAGTTTATTGAAAATTCCACTGGTGAATAAAATTCAGTCATTTACAGCCGCACTGTGTTTTCTGAGTCTCCCAGAGGAGTTGGTTGTGGATGAATGCAGCTAGGCTGGAGCTATCTGTACAGCGTAGATAATCAAAATAAATGCAAAGTACACCCCAACAACCGAATGCATATAATAACATTCACTTGTCTCGCCATATAGTGGTTCCGTGTTTTAGACTCTTCTCTGAAGGATTCAAAGGCTGAATAGAAGAACGACAGGGATCTAAAGCACAAGTACACAGAACACACATTATAATATGATGTTTTTAGTTCTACAGACATGTATAAGCCCAGCATTTGCTGTAGCTGCCACTACTGCATTCCCCCAAACTCTAATCAGCACATTTTAGATCCGGAACGGGAAGGAAGGCATTTCAGACTCGACTACATTTAATTTTGAATTCCATATTCAGTCTTCAGAAGGTCGGACTGTTAGTTAATAATCAAATATGCAAAACAATCTTCCTGTCATCCGCTTCTGCCGTCGGTTCGCTTATCTTCTTCCTAATACATAAATGTTAACACTAGTTGGTATACAACGCAGAGAGAAAGCACAGAGTCAACAGTCAACATACTCTATCTGTACCTTTTTCCATCACTCTTTTCGGATATAGGAATTCTGCTGTAATTTATATACTTGAAATTATTTTTAGAGCTCTTCACTGGAGATATGGGTTTTATTAGTATGTCAGAGATTCCACATACTTGAGAAATGAGTCTCTTCTTGCACATTTACTCAAATATTTCAATTCGCATTCATGTAAAAATATTTTCCTTCATATCAGGAGAAAAGAAAATGAAATTATTGGCACATAAAATATTATGAGACAATTTGTTGCTGCTTATCGTTAAGATTTCATTGTGTGTAAAAATATGATATTATTAATAGTAGATGAAAGAGAAAGATAAAGATGGTACATAAAAGATAGAAAATGTATTCAACAAGTTATTGAACTGTAATTACAATTAGAAGTTCATTTTATCCTCTCCATATCACTAGTAGAATGAAGTTAGAAGGATATAACGGGGAAATATAGTAGGATGAATATACTTACTTGTTAGATACTAGCATTTATATAGATAATCTATTGGAGTCTTTACTCTTTGCTATTTTGTATCATTTTAAGTTAGTACATGTTTATAATAATTCAAATCTGGACAATAGAAATCGATTTGAAGCACGGTCACGTTCGCAACTGTCTTACTTGCATGTCTGAAGCCGGAAGTTAACAGAGAAACAATTTGTGGAACGAATCTTGGAAGGGGACTTCTCTATGGGGCGTTGACACAATAGCTACAAATTAATTTCCGTTTCCAAATCTGCTATCAGATTGTAAATACCAGATTATTTAGAAAAATTCTAGTTACTGTGTAGATTAATACGATGAAAGTATAGATATAGGTGCAATTACTAAAATAAATGCATGTTGTAACTGAAACTTTCACGAACACCTTTCAAATACGTAACACGTAATTAAACAAACACCTTGTAATTAACAGAAGTAGCAGATGTTTCAGTTGCTGTCAACGAATAATTATAATTTACATCAAGAACACGGATTATTTACATAAAATGAAACTTCTCCTAACCAATTCGTTTCGAAGACCATATTTTACTATGTATAATATAAAACTGTAAAAAAACATGGTATTGGTACGCAGACAATGAATAATGTATTGTATACATTTATAATGCAAAGAACGGGCTAAAGATGCTTTTAAATGTATGTACATATCAGACTTTGTTTACAACTCAGACCAAATTGTATTTGACATAAAACAAAGTCCAGTGAAATATTAAAGAAAAGGCTGTCATGATGTTTTACATTGTTGTTAGACTTTTATAAGAAGATGATGATATTTACAAGTGAGTAGGTACGTTTACATGCTAGAGCTACAACAAAGAAATAAGAAATAAGAATGCAGCTCAACCATCAATAAGTCAAATACATAAGAGTACGAAATGTCCAAAATGTAATGGAATAAGACAAGGAGACCGAAACTAAAAGGGAAAGCTTCTGAAGGAAGAAAAAGACGGTAATGCCACACTCTCTTTGTGTACATGTATCTTCAAACTCCTTTGTGTTGCATTTACTGCTTCTGTGTGCCTATAAAAGTGTTTGGTATGTTTTAGACACAAAGTAAAGCCACTGTAGGAGTATGTGCAGTATATAAAAGGTTTAACTGAAAGATATGGTGCTCTCCACCCTTTAGAGTGTATATAATGCAGACACGACGAGATAGCATGCATCACGCTTCACTGATCTAGATTCCCAATTCCAATTCAGTTGTGTATGTTCGGTTCGGTCGGATGTTCAGAAGCAAGTGAGTAGTAAGTTGATGGTAGCTGGATGATCTGATGAACCGTGACGAGAGGAGACTACGTGAGCGATTTCCTAATTTTATATCGCATCCAAATACATTACATTACATTACCGTACAAGTAAAATGCGTCTCGAACACAAGACAAGATGAGAGCTACTTTCCACCGACAAATGAAATCCTTGGTGTAATACCTTATAAGTAAACCAGAATCGTGTTTTTTGTGCACCACTACTATACTCATTTTACTTTGAGGTACTTTACTCGCTCTGAATTGGCTTGACGATGTGATGGTATTACCAGAAGACAACTTCTGCAACGTTCCCATGTATTCTTATGAGCTTCTGGTGCTGAACCGTGTTCTACTGAATATTTTCCTGGAATATAAGCTTGATTTGAGATTAGATTCGAATGAATTGGCTGGAATGCTAAATAAATGTTACCCTAAGCTTTTTACACTGTAACAAAAATTCTAAGTGTTAAGATGAAGCTCCAGGGTTCACTCAGTTTGTAGATTACGTGCGGTACCTTACTGCAATGTAATAGGTCGTCAAATACCTAGCTAAGTCATTGCGATTCATCCAATCAACGTTTTATACTAATGTGACCGTGGTACAATTGTGGTTGCCCGTAATGAACTAGTAAAACATATAAAGAAGAAATTCTCAAAGTCTCCGTCAGACTAACGTGATTGTTCTACTTCATTTTTCCGCATTCTGTAGACAAATTTAGGCATCAAGGATGAAATGAAACGTTTTCAGACGAATCTTAAGAACTAATATACTAGTCCTTCGTGCTTTGGTGTTAGAGATTTTCAATATTCATGCTGACCAACAATTTAATGTCCAACTTAATGAATTCACTGCACACTCGTAGATTCTGGGAGAAGCTTGTTTTGTAGGAACACGGATTGAGATGAGACGAACAGGAAGATGACAAACTGTACGTTGTTCAAACTGACTGAGTAAAAGGCTTGAGTTGAGTCAACATGCATTTACACAGTGCATGGCGTGGCCTTTGTTGTTCACCACTGCCTGACTTGAACATTACTTTTGTTACAGACTGTGTAAAAATTAACCGTAGTTCCGTTTATCCCTTCTCTCTTGATTTTTATTGTAAACAATTTGATTGTGGATTATTTCCACTGTCAAGACGTGACTTGACGCAAGTTCTATATAAACGTCCTCAACAATAGAAACGATGTATTAATTTTTGGTTGTGTCTGGTTGTATCTTTACATGGCTTATTTGACTGTTGAAACCCTATTCATGACCAATCATCTATAAAAAGCCGAAAAGAATAAAAGGATCCGCCTCTTGGATGTTGTTAGTGAGTTGCTATCATTTTGTGGTTGAAACATGTTTGGAGACCCCTTTATCTGCACGTAGTATCTGTAAGTAGTAATAAAATAAACTTGAGCAAGATAAAGAGTTTAGATTTAGAATCGCAGTTAATGATAATAATAATACATATCATGTTCATCCTTATGATGAAATTTATACGAGTACCTTGCTACCTCCACTTATTCCAGATCAACAGCCAATTTGTTTTCACAAGCGAGCAATAGCTAGGATCATGATTGTCTAAAAGACGTTAGTCTTTCGGATACTAAAAATAACATTCGCCCACATAGAATTTTACTTTATACGTTGATACTGCTATTATAGACAATTCAGTTACTCGTATAATGATAATAAATTATTCTCCACAAAATATTGTTTTATTCCACTACAACCCATTGTAATATCATGTAATAATATTGACCTTTATGCCAATATAAATGTTTATATTGCTGTACTGCGATATTTGTCTTCTGATTGGGGATCACTTGTTCTAAGTGTATAGACATTTTATTACGTATACCGCCTACATGCTTTGACCAAGTACTTATATTATAATTGAATACAGCCGTGGTATAGTGTAATGTAATACTAGTATACCTACGTATAATAGGTACGCAGTTACATTGAAATGAGTTTAACAGTTCCAATATATTATCTATTCTTATATCCAATAGCAATATAAGAATAGGAAATGGAATTTCTTAACTCTTCTTTCTCACACGATTGACCAGATTGATTGTGCAATGTGTGGAGGCAGTCAAAACCAACTGCCATGACATGAAAAGCAACTAATAATTTGCTTAAGAAAATCGGGGACCATGTGCGAGTCATAAGGCGGAACAACTACATAAGTTTTCTTTGGAAACGTTGGTTGGTAAGAATAACAGCAGGTACTTTCTTCGCGACTTTCTACGCAAACAGGCCCTTATACCAAAAGTACATAATATTATAGCATTGTACATATTTGAATACCTATATATAGATGCATACTACATATACATAAAAAGGATAGCTAATATTTCATGTGCTCCTTCATAGTATAGGTCCTACTTACATAATAGGATTGACTAAAATATAAAGTAGAGCAACTACATGACTGATAGCCACAAATGCATCATATTATTATCATACTTCCAATAAGTTTGGTATTTTCATATTTATAAATCACACTTTACTTGTACAAGCTTATAAAATATCAGACCATAGGCAGTTCAGGGATAAAGTAAAAATTCCCTGGTGTATTACATTACTACTTGAGGCATGATTCTTCTAAGTAATACTTTCACTTCAACACACTTCCAGTTTGAGATCGCGCATAATAAGTAGAATAAGTACTGTCTAGAATTTCAAGGCGTTATATAGTGTGTCAGTAACACCTAGAATTGAAATAAACAACTCAATGTAAAAGATACAGTAAAACAAGTGTCGAAACAAGTGTTAAGCATTCTTTCTTAGTCTGCATGAGTAAATAAGTAGAGTATATCGTTCTGTTGTGTTCGTTGAAATGAAAAAGTAGGTGCAGCAATTGTGTGTACAGTTTGCTAAAACTTTGCGTTGTGTTGGATTAAGAAAAGAGAAAACATAATGTCAAGAGTCAAGATAACTATAACTCTGGATTGTTCTAAACAAACTGAATGCTGAAAATCGGGATTCGCAAAATTGGGATTGTGTGTAAAGGAAAGTTTAGGGGAACCTGACTGAAAATCAGTTTGCCAAACAAGACAGTTATAGCAGTTATACGGTTCACGGATGAAGCAGCTGTGTAAAGATAACAAGGCGCCTTGTCTCTCATCTCTTGTTCTGGTGTTATGTACATAGCTGGTTTACAACTTGCAGCGCATCTGCTGAACAACAGACTGTGAACTGTGAAGTTTATTCTTTAAAAATCGGCACAAACTTTCTTTATCATCACCAAAAGCTTCAGCTCCATCAGTTCCACCACCCAATCGTTCAACAGAAAAAAGCAAATCTCAATTTTTACTATTCCAACAGCAGTGCCATTTTTGCGATAGGTATACCGAATGCCAATGAGACTTCATTTCATAGCATTCGTTCATTGCAAATAATATGCTATCGCAGTTACTACACGTATAATAACAGTTAGAATAACTCTAACACAAAACTGGATGCAACTTTCAGAATTTGATTTCAGTTTCCCCTTCACGTACTTACTAATTATTACCATATAATCATAAAATTTATATTCCAAGGTTCCTTCTAGTCGTAAAAATGATTTTTGGAGCAAATCTGAATGGTTCCATAAAATGTGTTAGTAAAGTAAGTGAAAATGTATTGATTCGGTGAATCATATAATGTGGTGGGGATTCAATATCCAAGATCATTCAAAGTTACGTGATCATCTTTAAATCAAAGTGTTATTTTTACTTCCCCGATCTATTACTACAGAAATATATCCATTTCCCTTACAGATTATCGTGTTTTTCGATGTTGGCAACAGTCTGTACTCTGTGTAGCGCTTATATATCTATAGGCAATAATGAGAGGATTTCATTGAGCGCTTGAGGTTTGGTTTTGGATTACGTGTTTCACTTTCCTCTGGTTAAGTTTGGGTTAGTGGAAGAATACGAGGAGAAGGAGGAGATATCAACTACTTCTATCTGTCTGTTGTAGGTCTGTAACTTTGTAGCTATATCTATAGATAAAATATTTGTAACAGGAAGACGGAAGATGCCAAAAGGTAGTCATCGTTTTCACAGTGTGTAAATACATATAGTAAGTTTACAAACTAGTACCTAAATGGATGACTGGTAGAATGAAGCCTAAGAGGGTCATACTCTGTTCTGGCACGCGAAAAGCACATTATTATTCTGTCAGTCGGAGAGACTCTTGGGTGCAATAGAAGCTCATCATCTCGCCCTAATCTCATCTCCCCTACTTCACACCTGCACTACAGACACAAAGACGCTTCTTCAAACAGCCACTAACACAAAACTACCATACCACATCACGACAGGCACTCAAACATTATGGCATATAACTACAGATCCAATTTTACTATGAGAGAAAACAAGGAAAACTACTATTTGTACCTCTAAAGGAACCCCAAGAACAACTGAAGTTCCAGAAAACGCATCAACGCGAACACTACGCTGCCAATACGCAGCCAGTGCCACACACGCGGGCATTCTCCGATGGGTCTGTAGGTGTCGGTGTTTATGTGCGAAGGAAATGTTCAAAATAAGGGAAACCGAACCCCACATGTTACAATAATATAGAAATCTATCTTCTTGTAAGGAGTTGAGACGTTTCGGTTGTGTGTCTTGTGTACATTGTGTACTTTTTCTGCTCGTAAAAATAATGCGAAACTTGAGATCACGATTATTTTTTGTTTGTTTTCATTCTTCTTTATATCGCCCAAACTTAAAGTATGGAAGTAACGGTAGATATTGTAGTATTAATTTCAGACAGGAATTCTCAAAACATTTTATTCGCAGCATTTTTATCCAGACTGAAGTTGAGACGACCCTTCAAATAGTCAAATCCAAATGTAAATGAATTCAATGTATACTTAAATAATTCAAGATTTTAGTTTTTACGGATGATTTTGTGCTGAATCCGACTTTGTGCAGTACTTTCGTTTCATGACTCATTCTTTCATATCATCCACTCTGCTCTCTTAAATTGAAAAATTGCTTTCTGGAATATAATGGATCTGTGGAGCAACAAAAGTTGCTGTATAAAAGCCCAACTTTTGTCAAAGTCTCTATTATACCTGTCTGTTAATGTACATATCATCTCCTTACGATTCATATAGCAAAGTAATTAAATAAATGATAAATATACACTTATACTTATTTGGATCATTGGATTTATGGAATGTATATTACTTATATGATATAAACATGGCGGTAATTATTTTCATTATCTGCATTAACAGAGCAAAGAGGCGGAGAAATTGTAAAAAGTAAAGGAGCTTATGGATAAGTTACTTGTGAGTGTCATTGTTTCTTTTCTTGCTATCGCAATACAATGTTTTCAGTTTCGTGCAAAGTTTTTACTTCCGTGTACATTTCGGATTACAATACATTAGAAAGATGAATGTACAACAAAAAATTCAGTAGATAATGTTTGCAGTAGTAGTGCGTGATAGTAATCAGTTATTTTTGGTATCGTAGTAGTGCCTCCCCTTCTTTCTGAGTTTCACATTTCTTTCGTTTCCCCTTCTATCCCTGGAGTATTGTGATTTATATAGAGATGCAACATACATGATTAGAGCTGACTGATCTTAATTTCCAACTTCGAAGCAGACAGTTTACATATACAGACTTAGATTTCAAAACTGTTTTCTTCAAAAACTTTTTTCAAATGGAAATGCTTGTGTGAACATAGAAATACGTCTTTACTGAATTACAGATTCAGTGAGCATGTGTTTTTAAATAAATTCAGGCAATAAATAGTATTATAGTGGTATACTTGTTCATTCATATTTATATAGCATATCCCAAGAATAAATCTATGCACACTATGCAGTCCTATGCAATCCACAAAAGGTAAAATTAATAGATTTTAATAAAAATTACTTTCGTAAAATAAACTTTTATGCATTTACGTTCTCGGTCTAGATAATATAATTTATTTAACAACACTGTTACAGTTACAGTAGTACACATATCCACGCTCACATAATCAATAGTATGTATACACATGAGATTATTATATGCATTTTATGCAACTGCATCTAATACATTTGCACATTGTTGTTTGCATGTATATACTTATAGAGTGCAACTGCTACTGCTATTTATTTATGTACCAAATCAAATCATAATGGAAAGATCTCTGCAGATTGGATTTTTATGGAAATTGACCTTGACCATGAAACTGCGTACTTTTTTACAGTGTCCGCTAATGTCTAATGTGCAAAAAAAGTCTCAAAAATTGATGTAGTAAGCAGAAGCATGTAGCCGGGTAGGATAGGAACAGCAACTCTAGTAGCTCTGGAGAATAGAGATGTATGGTATGTTGAGAAAAGCAGTACGAAAATATAAACCTCTCTCACCAGAAGATTTCGGTTGTTTTGTCGGCTTGTGTGAATTCATTAGTTAGATTTGTTGTAATCACATGAGAAGAGGAAGATTGGAAAAAACTTAACTCTAAAAGTTGGATTTAAGGTTGAAAATCTCTGAAGGTAATTAAAAAAATCAGTTGTGAAGTACATATTGTCTTAATTTATATCATTTAACAGGACACAGTAAAATGAAAAGTCTAAGGCTCGTTCGACACCCTTTATTATCCTCTATTGTCAATGGAACCCCGATGCGGGTTGCTAGTGTTGGTCTTAATCTTAATGGTCCACTAAATGCTACGAATCAAAAACTACTTCTTCCTACAACATATTCATTTTTCCAGGTTAGTCACGAGCAATTGTTTCGCTTTACTTCATTCATCATTCAATAATTGACAATTTTGAAATAAAATACTTATGCTATCTGTGTGTAAGCGATTTGGAAAAAGAATAATGTTTGAAAATCCCACAAGCCAACAAGTCACATTTAGATTTGACCAACACTTACATCTAATAATAGAGTGTAACTGTAAATATGTCAAACAGCAAGTACAAACAAACAATAATCTTAATCTTAAAAGTGGAAAGTAAACCATAAATGGACCATTAAGATTATAAGTGCCTATTATTACAAATCTTAAAGCAAGCAAGACAATAGATGAATAGAAATTAAACATACAACAAAATAATATAGAGGCTATTTACACAATTACTTTATAATAAATTACACTTATTGTCGTGTCACACTTTCGTGTATGTATCTGTGGACTGTATTTGTATTTCACATACTTTCCCTAAGACTCATTTGCGTCATTGCATTGTCCAAAATGCAATAATAATATTTTTCACACTAGTCCAATTCATTGTTAGGTACTTACTAACATTATATCAGGGCTGAATAGTTGACGAAACTGTAGTATTGTAAGACGTAAAACAATTAAACACCTAAGTGGTCAAAATCAGAAGTATATAAAGAGATAAATTATTAAACAAACGGGCAAAACAAACGACGATAGTCAAAAACTCGACTCATTATAGTTACGTAGAAAATTAAGTGTGCATGATTAGTAGTCTCAAGTTAATACTGAATTTTATCACGCTTTTAACTAGTAAAATTTATTTTGACATAAGCTATACTTGATACTAAATTCCAAAGAACAGTGTATGCAAAAATGATTTTTCGAAATTACGTAGTATTTAATATAGCAGCTATTGCTATAATTTGCACATTTACGGTATGTTATATCTTACTATATAATAAAAGCATATTATAATATCATGTCGCCATTTCAAACTATTGGTCTTTTCAAACTACATTGGTTAATAATTTGTATCCGGTTTTTGGATGTAGATTATACCAACCTTTATCAATACTGTATTGATAAACGTTGATTATACAAACAAAGCCATGAGAAATGTGTCGGCATCGGTTCAAAGTACTAACATAAGTACTAATATAATTTGAAACAGTTTGTAACGTGTTTGGATTTCTATTTTTATTCTCAATTTATGTGTTCTTACAGGTTAAAGGAGTAAGTACTCAAACTAAGGAAAACACCTCCCTATTAGCAATGGAAAAAGAAATGGTTGTTCCCGAAGTTGTTGGTAAGTTAATTTTGTAATTTTGTCATTCAAAGTATGTAAATCATAGAATTAGAAAGGGCTACTAGCTTAGTAGCCGAAGCCGCTGTTCATAAATCTATGATGTAAATATGAGAAATTAGTCGCAAAAATGATTTATTTATTTTAGACACTGTTCCAAAGACGGTGTTGGATGTGAAGTATGGAACTTTATCGGTTGATTTGGGAAATGTTTTGACTCCTACACAAGTACAGAAGCCACCCACAGTCAACTGGAATGGAGATCCGAACAAGTTGTATGTGCTGTGCATGACCGGTAAACTATTTAGGCAGCTATAATATACCTACCTATATTATCTCGGGTTATCAATTTAGTTTTTAACAAATTAAAGTACTTAATGAATCTTTTAATTACCATTCAACAGATCCTGATGCTCCCAGTCGGGCTGATCCCAAATTCAGAGAATGGCACCATTGGCTTGTTGGCAATATTAAAGGTATTTGTGATTATTGTATCAGTAAGCTTGCTGGTAAAAAGTCTAATGAATCGGTGCCGCATCCTCTATTTGAGTGGGTTATAAAATGACTAATGAATGCTTCGGGTTTTTAGGGAATGATCTGTCTACTGGCGAGGTTCTTAGTGATTACGTGGGATCTGGACCTCCAGAAGGTACAATATACTACCTAGTTTAATTTATTTTCTAATTATGGTCAGCGGGTTTTGAATACATAATAAATAAGTACTTAACTATGATTCATATTTCGTAGGAACCGGTTTGCATCGCTACGTTTTCCTGGTATATCAACAACCAGGAAAAATTGCGTTCGATGAAAAACGACTGACCAACAGGTCTGGTGATCATAGAGGAAAGTTTTCTATCCGAAACTTTGCAAAGAAACATAATTTGGGTCAACCAATTGCTGGAAACTTTTACCAAGCTGAGTGGGACGACTATGTCCCGAAGTTGTACGAACAACTGAGTGGCAAGTAAAGGTGTTACTGATCCCAATGATTATGAGTATGAGGTAACTAATGAAATTACATTTTACTAGGCCTTTGTAATGATTGAAATTAGGCTTTTCAGTATATGTTTTTGAAATTATGTATCCATTCACATCTTTATTGCAATTCAATCAATCCTTAGCATTCGAGAAATTAAGACATGTGATCTATCTTTGACTGGTATGACAAATCAAAACTGAATAAATCCAAAACTATCATTATAATCTTACAATTCATTCATCTGAAACATGTTAATTACTTACCTACAACTTTATTACTTAAAATCAATACATTGACATTAGTTAACTTAAGTTAACGTAGTTAATTAAATTACATTCTTCAAGATATTTACATTCATTATGTGCCTTAATAAGAGTTTGATTTATGTAAAGGTGCTGCATAAAACTGCATATTTCTGCATATTTCTGCATATTTGCTTTCCATTTAGGAGTTATGTTATGTGCACGCACATAACATTACTATGGTTATTTTTCTGACAGTACTATAATACATATGTATTCTCATAAAGATTTGGCAGTTTATACAAAAGCTGAAGACTTGTCGCTTCCAACACAAAGCTGGTCATAATTGTCCGAGACTTCCACCTTCACCCAACACTTCCTCGAGGTTAAGCTTTATTGTATTCACACACACAGTCGTTCAACAAGAAAGAATGGAATCATGAACAACAATGGAGCAATTGCCAGTGGAAATGAAGGTGGAAGTCTTCGTCCACCTTACATACGTAGACAGACGAACCTGTCGAAGGGTTTGCAGCCAATGGAGAAACATTATCGACAATGCAGTTGGGCTCCCTGTCAAAATCACAAAATCAAATATGTCTCGCCTATTCGAATCAAATATGTTGACTAGAGCCCCCGTGGTAAGCATTAAACCCTGTCCTGCAATTTCGAAATGGAATACTTGCCCATTGAGTCCAATATTTCTTAAGGTCATCTACCTAACATCTAAAATCTCTTCAGAAAACTGGAATCTGCTTTTAAGTCACTGTAGTGCATTAGAAGAATTGGTATTTTCTGTACGAGGAAACCAAAGCTTTTACCGAAGAGAAGAATACCACACTGCTAGGGAACCAATTGTTTCCGGTTTATTACCCGTGTATCATACTCAACTCAAGGGAATAATGTTTCGAAACTTTATTGAGCCAGATGCAATAAAAATCAATGCACTTCTCAATTCGTTGACTTGTCCAAAGTTGAAGCAATGCATTTTATCTGTCGGAAATGACATGGATTTCACGGAAGACAGAAAAGTTCATATGAGAAATACATTGATATCTCTTGTGAACAGAAACCCTAGCACTAACGTTGTCATATTCTGTATGGAGCGGTTGGAATTCAAAGACTTTCGCTGTACAATGCAATTACCAGACTATAAGCAACTCTCCGTAAACATTTTGGGTGACACATTAGAAAATTGGGAGCCTCTGGCCCAAGTACACAACTATGAATTTAATCACATACGCGGTTGCACTAATAGTGCTAACCTCCAAAAAGTTATACAAGATATTTTTGAAAACTCTTCTAAGCGACTAAAGCATTTAGACTTGGAAATAACAGACAGTAACAACGGAGTCTTCAATTGTGCGTTATTGAAAGATTTTGTCCAATTAAATTCTTTGACATTGAGGGGAATAAGAAATTGCGTTGTACAGAATATAGGCATGATAAGTCACTCCGTTACAATCTTGTCACTTTATATTGCCGTATCTAAAGAAAACCTTCAAGATATTTTCCGGATGCCAGATATAATCAGATTGGACCTAATGCATGATTTTAGTCTCCTCAGACCTATTTTCTCGATTGAGCTGTGCAACAAAGCAATTAACCATACAACCTTGCAAATAATGGTATTAAATTACATGAACTACAAGGAGTGGAAGAAATTTAAGATACTCACGAATTGTAAAGGGTCAAACTGTTCAGAATTTCAATCCAATAACCTTCATAAAAGAAACAATCGAGCTATAGTGTTTAACGAAAGAATGAATGACACAGCTTGGAAATATGTAATGGCAAAATTTTCAGTGAAATAATAATTAAGAATGAAATTCCCGAAAAATTTACCAAGACCCAATTTTTCATTCAACAATCTTACTGACACGCTTACACAATTTAATATAGAGGTATCCTAAAGAGAGATTGATGTCAACATTTTATTATAACATTTGCCTTGCAAATGCACACGCGTCCATGTAGTGCAAAATACTTTATGTTGGTTGAGCATAAATCTATTAGTACATCTTGGTATGTAAAATATTATGTAACAGACACATAATTGAAAATTGTACACCAGTAGGTGGCAATAATTAGTAGGTAGGCAGTGTAGTAGGTACACACACAGTACACACAGCATTGAATTAAATACATAATATAATTATCAAGGTTTGGACTAATCATAATCATAACCATGTAGGGTAGTTGAGATACTTCCATGTTTCCATTTATATTTTATGATTCTTGATACAGTCATACAACTACAAAGCGGAGTTGATAATATGAGTTAGTCACTATTATAAAGCATGGATAAATAACTCTGGTGTAATAAACTCAGAGATAACGATTGGAAACGTTATCTTTTGCATTTATTTGTTATTCTGCTTTTGCATAAAACTATGCTGTGATCTTTTATCGGCATCCCAATACTCATCCTTCATTTCTATTACTAATATCTGAAACAGTCATTTAGTTGCATTTAGTATTTGATTTTGTAGAAATATTACAATTTTTCATTGCAATTTAGAAAATGGGAAATGTGAGACAAATAGTATTAGTGTGTGTAATTTCAATAAGCCTAGTTTGTTTTTCGAGGAGTATAAATGGTAAGATATATTCTGATCATCTTAAGTAGTTTACTTCGTATGTCATGAATTCATGGTAAATCAGAAACCGATTGTGATTCATTTCTCTTTGTACTCAAAACCAGCTCAGCAGAATTCAACAAGAGTTACTGCTAATAAAACGGGGAATGCATCTCCTGAAAGAGGGATTCCGCCACCGGTATTGACTACAGCGGTGCCAACAACGACATCGCAAATTACTCGAATTGTCGGGGGCGTTGAGACAGCTGAACACGAGTTTCCGTTTATTGTCAGTTTGTCCAGATCAGGTTACCATTTTTGTGGAGGCTCAATCATTCACAAAGACTGGGTGATAACAGCAGCCCATTGTATCCAGGGATTTGACTTTCAGATTAAAGCTGGTGAACACAACATAGAAAATCAAGAAGGCACAGAACAAATAACTATACCAGCGGATGTCATTGTTCATCCGAAATATAATGCGTATGCGACTGTTCATTAATATAAATATTCAAATTTTGTTTGTTACGGTCAAAACGGGTTGCTTAAATTTTATCTTTGCTTTTTACAGGAGTACTTACGAAAATGATATCGCACTCATTCGTCTAAATCAACCTTTTACATTTGACGGAAACGTACAAGTTTTTGATCTGCCAAATAGACATTACATTGCTACAGGTATTTCCCCTATTCAACTTATTTGTAGGGTTATTCCTGTATTGTTGTAATCTTATAGCTAATCGTAAGTTATTATTTTTATAATTAATTTTTTATAGGAAGGGCCACTGCCGCAGGGTGGGGCACTACCTCAGAAGACAGTCGTAATACATCTCCGGTACTCCGAAAAGTTACTGTCCCAATCATTGAAAACAAAGACTGTGCGGAACAGTATGGAGGTAACTACGTGTTATTGACGATGATGTGTGCAGGCGAACCTGAAGGGAAGAAAGATTCCTGCCAAGGAGATTCGGGTGGTAAGAACTAAGAACCAAAATTTTCAACGAATTATCCAATGTAACCTACACAGTTGGTAAAATATGTAATTTTTATTAAGGTCCTTTGATGTGCACAAACATGGTATCCACCCCTGGTGTTTCAGAACTTCAGAATAAAACTCTTTTATGTGGAATTGTTTCTTATGGATATGGCTGTGCACGAGCGGGTTATGCCGGAGTTTACACGAAGGTGACAGCATTTTTGGACTGGATTGAAACACACATACATGGCAAAATTGTCGGCAATGAAGTCGGAACTACAACAAAAGCTCCTTCAAAACCAGGCGTGACAAAAAAACCTTTCAGGGGTAATAAGAAAAGCTCTGCTACCGATTTACACATCATTAGTTTTAGCTTTCAAATATTTACAGCACTACTGATGTACACTGTTACTAAATTGGTTGTCGTGTAGTAGTAGTATTATTATATCAGAACATTTTTTATAAAATAAACCAAATACTTTTGAAACAATTAACCTCAAGACAATTTTAATGATAAGAAAAATTATTTGTCAATTTAATTTATTCATAATAATTAATTCATGGAATCCTTCCTTTTTCATCAATTGAAGTGTGAGCTAATGATGTGAGATAAAAATATTACATAGAATTTATGATAAATTAGATAAGCTATCTATACAGGAAAGTTAAGTTGATTGCATCACTGCTTCTATCACCAAATCACACAAAGAGTTGTATTAATAATCTTTAACAACATAATATTTTATTGTACAGATATACACCTTAGTGATGATAAAAAAGCACGCACATACTATATAGTATACATTTACGCAAAAGCAATCTAGAAACATTACATACCATACACATGCATAGCCATAGGCTGTATGTATTCATGTTTAATGTTTATGGACGGTGTATGCATTTATATTACCCCAAAAAATACGCTTAATTAATTAGTCATATCTATTAATCAGATTATTTTTACAGAACATGAACTTGATTTGCTTTCACTTGTTGAGGTAAAGTCATATTTAATTATTCAACTGAAAGATTGGAAGTGTAGGTACTTAAATGATTAACAATGCAGTTCATCCTCACTGTCCATTAAGAACAGCAATAATAACAAGCTTTACATTTAATTCATGGTGAAAATAGTAGCATCCGATGGAGACTGTTAAAGTTGTAGTTTACCTGATTTTCTCATTAGTTCACATTACTCAGGGTAATTAATTTCAATATTAAGAATTACCAACAATATACTTAATAAAGTACCTACACATAGCAATAAGGCTTTAGAATTGTGTGGAATTGTTTTTTAATATTATTTAAATCGGTTTTTCGCAGGACGAACATTTGGAGGTCGACCTTTAGCTATAAGTAGAATAGTCGGAGGATATGAAGCTTTACCTCATGAATTTCCATGGCTGATTCATTTCATAAACGGAGTTAGTCGAACCAATGTCTGTGGTGGTGCAATTATAGATGAAAAATGGGTTGCTACTGCTGCCCATTGTTTCTCGTCTGATAGCAATTCAAGACTTTTACTCGTTGCAGGAGATCATAATCAGAAACTGCATGAAAATACCGAACAAGAATTCAAACTCAAAGCGATCAATATACACCAGGGTTATATATTTGACGAGTAATGGATTTACTTGCACAACAATTCTACACGCGTTACGAATTATTTCAAAAAAAATTCATCAATTTTTCTTATTATCAGATTTGAACATGATATTGCCCTTGTCCAAATTGACGGAGAGTTTACATTCAACGAGTATGTGAAGTCAATTTCATTACCCGTAAAGGATGCAATAATGAAAGGTATTATTTACCTTTAAATTCAAATTCCATACTTTTTACAATGGATTAAGAAAGTAAACAAAAATATTAAGGCAATCTCACTGTGGCCGGATGGGGAATTCAACAAGAAGGTTCTGGTTCACCACCAGATATCTTACGGAAAGTAACTATTCCAATTGTTCCAACTGACGAATGTGTTCGCTGTTATGACGTTAATGATGTGGAAGAGAGTATTGTTACAAATAACATGCTATGCGCTGGAGTCATGGAAGGTAATAAAAAATTATCAATAAATATTGAGGGCTGTGGACTATTGTGTCATGTTTTTTCATAAAAATTTTTGTAGGAGGAAAAGATTCATGCAATGGTGATTCAGGAAGTCCGGCTGTGTGCGTTGAGGAAGATACAGGATACCCTGTATTATGCGGTATTGTTTCATTCGGGTTCGGGTGCGCCCGTCCTAACTTCCCAGGTATACAAAAACTACATGCTTCTATTAGGACTACAATTATTTGCACAAAATCTTAGTTTTGTAATCAATAGTAATACTAATAATATTTTACCTGATAGTTAACAAATAATTATTGACTTGTACTAATAAGTTGAAATGACTGTTAAACATATAGGTGTCTACACAAGAGTAGCATCTTACATAGACTGGATTCATTCTTCAGAAGCTAGTAGTGTCTCCCACCTGAGTTCACACATTCCTACAACGATTGTGATATCCTTACAAATCTTTCTGTATTCTTATTTTTCTTACCTACCAACGCTTATTTGATATTATAGTGATTATATTTTTAATAATTTAACTGCGAATGAATTTGTTGTGTTTGTACTTCTACAATGTTTAATCATGTATTCTATAAATAAAAGTGTACTTGTCAAAATTAAACAAATACTAATAAGGAATATTCAAATGAAGAATTAAAGATTATGTGACGCAATAAAAATAAAAATGTTTAACGCGATTTCATTTCTTTCCCTTTCCCTTTTTGCTGATGAATTCCAGCATGGGATCTTCTTCTCTGGCTCTTTTCATATAATAAGCCTCCATTTCTTCTTCTGTTGGAGCTTGGTTTTCATACCGACTGTTGTAGGGTCGCTTACGGTCATCAAGCATGCTCGTAGCTTCCTTTTGCCGCTTATCCTCTGCTGCCAAAGCTTTTTTCAGTTTTTTCCTTTTAACAGTTTCTTCATCATCTGAAGAATCACTAGAAGAATCTGATGAAGCTTCAGAATCACTGGAGTCTGATGAAGAATCTGAACTGGAAGACGACGAAGAAGAGCTATCGTCTTTCCTTTGAGCTGCTTTACTCTTCTTTCTATCTCGTTTCTTTTGGTTTTTCTTCTGAGTTTTAGACAAGGCAGCTTGCTTCTCTTGCTCTTCTTTAGCCTTATCGGCTTCTTTAGCCATATTTTCTCTGTGAATTTCTACTAACGTCTTCTGAGCGTTTTCCACTTCTTTCTGAGCTAAACGTTGCAATTCCGCTTGCTCTTCTTTTATTTTTATCGTTTCGTCAATAGAAGCACTATCATTTACAGATCTTCCCGTATCACCGGTGCAATATGAATTCTAATACAGAAATAGAAACGTAATATTTGAGTAAACCACAAGGTAAATGTATAAAGTAATAACATATTCATATAACTGATTATTAGTTCGTACTCGTATTAAGGAGTGACAACAATGATAGCCCCACTGGCCAGCCCTCCAGTACGAGCCATAAACACTGCTATGATTATTAGGGTACACATCTTCCTCGTATCTCGAACGATTAATAGGTTTCTCATTTCCCTATACACAAAAACAAATTTTAATGCGGAAAAAGTAGGTTTGTTGGAATCATTTTGTAATTTAATATCTTTAACTAATCTATAACGTTAATATAATCTAAATAGATAATCTTACCTTTATGATTTTTCCTTGTCTAGAATATTCCGTGTAGTCCTCAGTTTGTGCTAATAGCAGTGTTTTAGGGGGTGCTTCTAGATGTTCAGCTCCTCCATATTTGTCTATGACATTTTTGGTAAGGGAACCTTTAAATTCGTCCTTCTTTTTATCAAACTCCTTTTGCAAAATTTCTAATTTGGTCGGTTCAGCAAGTAAATGAACATCAACACCACGTTCGTGGGCTTCCCAGGCAAACAACTGGGCTGTGGCATGCTTTGTGGTATCACCAGTGAAACGAACGAAATTTTCTCCAGCATAATCGACACTGAAATAAAAAATTCATTAGATGGTCATATTATGTGATAGTGATTATATATTATCGTATTTAAAGCTTTAACGTAAAAGTATTCAAACTTACGCTTCTGCATCTCGAATCGAATCTTTGTAAGGGTTGTCGCGCATTGCTCTTGTTTTGGGATCATAATAAGCGGAGTTTGGATCTAAATTACGCAGATACTTTGCAATATCTTCACGAATACGAAGATTTCTTACAGTAATACGCTGCTTTGAATCTACTTTGGTTCCCGGCATGTCAGCATCGTCTACATACTTGTCTTCATCTTCTTCTGGGACATCTTCGTCCAGCACCATGTTATCTGGTAAAGGTTCCCCTTCTTGACCTGTTCTTAGGCGTTCGGCCTTTAGGTGCCTTTTTGCCTCTTCTACCTTTTGAAATTCATCAACAATAGCAAGATACTCGTTGGAATCGTAACCGTTCCATCTGTCCCTCTTTCCGTCAAAGTCCAACAACAAATTGGGTTGGAAATGCTCGTCCGGTGCAATTTCAACTCCTGTAAACTTTGCTCCGATTTTTCTAGGTCGTTCCACACAATCTTTTTTCTGGTGTGTAATTGCGCCACAATTTTCACAAGCTCCTTTACGATATTTCGTTGCTATTTTGCTCTAAAAGATAAACAGTTTGAGTTAAATCATTTTAAATTATAAAAAACATTGACTGTACTAAAAAACTAGCAAAATTAATACATTTTTATAGTATGGCAAGGGTGCATCTAATCATGGGCTCACTGGGCTTGAGACCCCTCCGAATTTATAGTTTTTTGCTCATTTTTTGCCTTTGAGCTCTCCTTTCAGAATCCTAGATACACCCTTGCTGTGCACTACCTTTATTTGGACATACCGTATCAACACCGCGCTTGTACCACTCATTTAATTGAGAATACACTTTTTTACTTTCCGGCTGATTTCTTTGATGCTTTAAAGTGGGTCCTTTGGTTCCATAATACCAAGGTGCAGCAGAAATATACTGTGGAATGTGAGGATTAATATCCTTTCCCTCTTCATCAACAGCTGCAGGAGCTGTACCAGCCTGTTACAGAAAAATAAAAATTATAAATCACATCTACCAACATAGAGTTAAATTATTGTATTAAACTTTGTAAGAAATTGAAGTGTTACCTTTCGAGCTTCTTCCAATTCTTTTGCTTTTTTCCAGTCATCTCTCGTTTTTGTCTTAGGCTCATCTTCATTAACAGTTTCTTCTTTTGAGCGAAGAATTTCTGATAGTGGTAACGTATTTTGCGAACTACTCATTTTTACCTAAGAATTAAAGTATCAACGTGTGTAGTACTACTAACGGGCTATTATAACGACTGTATTTTAGCCTAATTACTTCAATTTCCTTTTTAATTGTGGTTACAAATTCATTTTTGTTTTGCGTTTCAACTTCAACTTTCTTATCGTCAACAAATGTTGAATGTATGCGCCTAACTTAGGCAATATTAAGTCAGACTGGAATGGAGGCGCCAACCAAAATCCAACAGTTGTTTGCATCTGCTTCAATATAAACAATAAAGTACTTTACTGCTGAAACAAGAATTAAGATTAGTTAATTAATAGTAATTAAATTTAACAGAGTGGCAGTAGCAGCACAACAATTTCGAGGTAACAAATATTTCTGTATTACGCATATTTGATATTATTAAATTTAAATGTATTATTTAAATGTGTAGAGATTGTACATAGAAAACTAAAAATATATATGTGACAGTTATTGTTATTCCTGAACATTTATGCTCTATCATCTATGCATAGATGTGCATGGTTGATGGCCTACACTACAGGAGAATACATACAACGAAATACTGATTGATTTGATTATAATTGTCAAGTTTAGACAAACTTGTGCGAACTGATTGTGAGTTAATCTTGCTAGAAGCTGGCGACTGGAACTGGAGCTAGGATTTCCTGGAAGAGACGTATCCGAAAACAATTAACAATTTTGTAATATCATGGATGATTCTAATTCAATGGAGGATTCTGATGTGGATATGCTTGGACCTAGCGATGAAGAAGTTATAAATCTTACAGCTTACGAAGTACTGCACCGGTTACAAACTGTAAGTTAACTTATATTTTGTTTTTAGACAAAGGACAGTTGGTTCAATCATTGTGATTCTGTTCTAAAAGTCTATGTATTACTTGAGTCTTGTAATTTGACAAAAACTGAATGAAACCGATGATTATTTTTATTATTATCAACCCTTGATTGAAACTTACAAACAAAGGTTACAGTCAACAGTACAAACTGGATGAAATTTATTATGTATAAGGGTATAGGTAATAAGTTAAGTATTATGACTAGTGTATAACAAGTTGTAAGTACCTTACCTAGGTAGTCTTATTTAGTGGAAGTTTCACATAAGTGTCAATGGATATCACACAAAGCTACACTTATAAATTGCACAATACACTAATTAATGCAATTTTTTGTTCATTTAGGCGTGGTTAAATGAAAAACATTCGCCAGATCTGCAGCCTCCTTTAACTGAAGAGATTGAATGTTTGCTGGAGCAAATAAAAAACATGGAAAGAAACATTGCTAAATTGCATTTAGAAGATATACGGCTACCTGTGCATCAACTGGAGGTTTGTGTATAAAACATTACAGTTAATATTATGCAAGCGTGATATTAATTAAATGATAATCTTTGTGCACATACGTCACTAAATACTAAATCATTGAAAAGTATTTTTGTTGGGAGTGGGAGTAGTTAAGGTGTTTAGTTGAACAACTAAACACCTTAACATTATTGAATGTGTAACGAAGAAAGTTGATAAGCAACTTTTCCTTTCCCTAATATCTTACTGGTTACTGATATTGATAGTTTATAAAATATAATGTGTGTTTTTGTGGTTTACTTGGCAGGTGGAGAGAATACGATTTATGCTGGGGGATTACATAACAACAAGGATTAGTAAAATTCAGACTTATGGCTGGTACATTCAAGAACAAGAAAACAAACGTCCTAAAGATGTTCCTTCAAGAATGACATCAGAAGAAATTGTGTACATGAAAGAGTAAGAAACACAACATTATTGGATACATTTTTTGTTCATTCAAATTCTCAAAAGAAAATGTTTCGTGCTGTAGGTATCTTAAACTAATTGAAGGACAGCTAACAAATGCCATGCAACACATGCCGCCCGCTATGCAAGAACTAAAGCCTCAAAAAGTTATGATACGCCCGAATTTGGATTCGTTCGTGTTTGTCAGAGTTATACGTGATTCGGATTTAATAGTGGAAGATCTTGATGGAAGGTAATTGTACATTAAGCATTAAACTTTCGATTAGTATTGGTTGCTACCTGAGTGAATTTGGACTTTATTTGGGCAAAATTAAGTTAATTTATTGTAAAAACTTTTAATCGTTTATTATAGCGAGAATGAAGTGCAATTTAGAGTTGGATCTCAACACGTCATGAGGTACCGTCAAGTTTCACATTTAATTGAAGCTGGAGCTCTTCAACTTGTTTGACCGTATGTCATAAAAATAAGTTAAATATGAGATAAAACTACAGTTATTATTATAATTATTGATAATACTCGAATGATTTTGCAATTTTTACTCAAACTGGTTGAATAAAAGTGGATGCTTTCAAAAGCAAAAATTATTGTCGTTCCGTCGGTTGTGTCGTCCACCAGTTCTGAAATTTAAACTATTGCATGCATCAATCAACGGAGTAAATGTATGCAATAGAAGTTCTAGCTTGGAATTCAAATGAAATTAAATGTGATTTTGAGAGAAATAAAACTTCCCGGTCAGGGGTATACTTTTAGATGTAGTATCTTTCTTTTTATATGAAAAATCTTGAACCATTGCACGAAAGGGAAATGCAGGAATGCAAGCAAACATTTTTTAATCATGAAATAAAAACAGTTGACAATAATAATTATTAGGCTCGACCCTCTATAGGTACTTCGACCTCTATAGGTACTAAAAAGCGGCTATCCCTAATCTAATGATTCTATCAATCTAATCAGGTTATATCATTCAAGCATTTAAAGATCTTTTGACTTTCGGTCCTTGTTCTGTTTATTTTGGTGCAGATAAATGATTAACTTTCAATACTCATAAGTCATCATTGTTATCAGCTTAACAAAGATAAAATTGCTGTATAAAAGGAAAAGTGTTATGCCTTGAGGGAAGGACGAGTAGTTCTCATTCTCAACGATACAGCTTAGAGCTTATTATTCATTTATTTGCAGTGCATAAGAACTTCACTTCCGCTATGTTAGTGACCGCATTCCAAAGAAAAGTAAACAAGTTCAGTCTCAAGTTTCTCGGATTGATTTTCTGGCCTACGTGACAACATTCACGAACACGAACACGAGCACGAGCATAAAGAAATACTGAAATACTATATGTAGGCTATTGGGCTATCGCAGAGTCTTTGTCTTCCGACCTAGCTATAAATTCTACGTACACTACTAAAGTGTGCAAAAATAGCTGGGTTCGAGTGTGCAAAAGCTCAACTCTATACTATTACTAGCATCGTTTGCAAAATTATTATTATACAGTTCATCCATCAACCTCAATGACCATAAATTAAACAAGTTGAAATTAGTTCATATTATATGCAAACTAAGCTTACAATGCTGTTACATGTTCAGTGTATGTAATTTATAGAGGATTTTAAACATTAGTAAACGAAGATGTACAGTTTCCATTTACTCAAAGCGTATGGACATTACATTAAAACGTTTCCCCTTCTCCTTAACAAACTTGAAGCCTTGTTGAACAAACGTCGCAAAAAAAACTGCGTTTACTGCAAATAATTTGCAAAATATGTAACTTTATTTTCTTAATAATTTTCTCTACCAACTGAAACCTGTAAGTAAACATTCTCATTTCGTGGAAAGGTAAATGAGAAGATAATATGTAAAGAGTATACGGCTAAAGCTGACATGAATTTATTTACTTACACATAGAGGTACAATACAAGAAATCTACGAATCCAAGGCTGCTACAAAATAACATGCCATAAATAATTTTTATGTCAAATCATCTGACGCCTGTGTGAATCCTCTCGTCTGGATTAACTAACGTTTAATGCTACATGAATTGTTATTGGAGAAGGAAAAGTGATGAACTTTGTCTTTAGATCATAAAATAATACTATAGCAGAAATTAGCTGCGATGACAGTCTATGAAAAAATGATAATCGCATGAATATAAGCTGCTAAAAATGTGGAGCTTTGTGTGTTAGCATCATGTTTTCATACAGTTCTTACAGTTGCATTGCATACAACACTGACAGAAAGAAGAGAGGCTACGTGACAGACTGCACTTAGGGAATGGCTTACACTTGCACCCTTATAGTATACCAACAGAGTAGCTTATTGCTTTAACATTGAGTAAGTTATCGACCGAGTATCCACATACAGTTTCAACGTTTCTACGTCTACACAAGCTCCTATTCTGGTGGTTCTGTAGAAGAACTTTAAGCTCACGGCGATATAATATTTTGTAATAGCGACAACGACTACTGTTCTTGTACTTATAGGGTAGAAGTAGATACAGCACACACAGCAACACATTACATTACAGAAGAACTTTCAAGCGAGTTCATAATATTCGATGCCATGTGCATGTGTATGTACACAGACAACCAGAGAACATTTTGTTGTAGTTTAGCAAGAGGCAGTTGTGTGTAGAAGAGATAGAGGTTGGATTTTAACAGTAGTAGTAGTAGTAAGTACTGTTCCATATACATGTCCCTTGTATGGGATTCACTTTACACACATACAACCATAACATAGAGAACACAGGCATAGAAAGGGAAAAATAAACCGAGATAATAGATCCTTTAATGTAGAAATACTACTAAATGGTTAGGCAACAGGAATAGATACTCCGTCCGAGATTCCAAGCTACCAACTCCGATTGCTTTACATAGAAACACAAACGAGGCTTCACACAAATACAAGAGGAGTCTGCACGTCAGAGTCAGAATTGTATGTAGTGGTCAGTTCTTTCTACGACGTCTGAAAAGCTTCAGTTCTGACTAAACGAAAAGTGAGAATCCTTACACTGAAATTTTAATTTACCCCTTTCTACCTGTGTGAGCAGTTAAAGCACATGGTCATCAACATCAACGGCATACCTATACACTTACTTTATCTGTGAACCCTGCAAACACCAGCAAAAGCCAAATAAATACGAAAGGGCAATAACTTAGCATAGCGCTACCTTGAGAGAGACAAACATCCCATTTTTGCTCAGGTCCTATTTTAGGTACAGGTTATCAGCTTATTACACGCTAAAACTTTCTCAGTCAGTGCAGTGTAAACCTTCTCTTCTGATTTAAAGCTCTACAGGATTTATATCTCCTAATAAAGGTATGTAAAAAATTACTGTTTACTTACATTGTGTTTGTCGTAAGTAAATATTTAGGATGTGAATGCGTAGAAGTAAATTGAACGAGAGTTCTTTTC
>JABASD010001418.1:0-40726 GCA_019776165.1 Pogonognathellus flavescens
TTTATTAATGTCTAATAGTTACCTCGTGAGGTCCCGTAGGACTGCTTGATGTTAGTTTTAGTGTATTTACGCGTTTCTTCTGCCAGATTGCTCATCACATCTCACGGCTAGAGAAAACTAAAATCTCAAGTGTATTTCACACTGCCTACCCTTTTCACACATCTATAAAGAATTTAAACTCCAAAGACTCCAAACCACTTTGGTTTTTTCATGGTCCGGGAGCCGGTAGAATTATGCTTGTCTAGGTGCTTTTAATTTTCTGTCCGTCCAGTTCGGAATGAGTAAAAGTTATGTTATGTGTATAAAATATACTACCAGAAATAAGCAATTCTTATTCTCGAGTAGATAGTAGGTATGTGTAATGAATGTTCACGGAAAGTAAAATCACGTTATATTTGTGTTACATTACATGGCAGAGTTGGAAACAAGTATGCTTGCTTGTACACACATCATATAATCGTATTATTGTTATGCGATGATCCTTTTCAATCCAACTCAGAAAGTTTAGTAGAATGTGTATGAACTTGTCAGGTTAGATTGTATCTCAAGAAGAATCAAAATCAGAGCTATGTTTGTGTGTGTACTAAAAAGATTAAAAAATTATGGTGAAGAATGAAAGCATTATACTTTGGTGTGGCCTTAGAGTTTCGATCAGTATGGTCGATCTTCATCTCTTCTTGCGAATGATACAATAAGTACCTTTTTGATTGGGCTGCCGCTTTTGGGTGTTCTGCTCTCCTTGTGTGGTTTACTATGGCATGGATGGTCGTTTAGTGTACTTTTAATTCCAGCGGTAGTTTTTACATGTCTCCACATGAAAAGTACCTATGTACTTAAGGATAACTCACCAGACGAGCTCGTTTAACAATCTCGAGCACTACGAAGGTGTAAAAATAGGCCTGGAGGAAGAAGGAGCCTATGGGTTTGTTACTTTGCCGTAAGGAGATTCAGAGCACGTGCCATCATCGAAACGCCTTTCCTTCCGTAAAAACAAAAGTAATCTTAGGGCTAGTTCGTATATGCACAAGTAAGAATATACTTGAAGTATTGAGTATCATAAATGTAGTTAGAGAAGCTTGAATTTACATGGGCTTGGCCCTGTGGCCAAACCAGATTTGAGTAGAAGAGAGTCTCCACAGGCCACTCAGTCCACCAAGATCTTCTACTTTTGTAGTTTTTTGGTTGGGAAATATAGAAAAAATATCCGATAATCATAATGTGTCGGCAATGAAGCAAGCTAGAGAAACTAACCATCATAATAATATTAGTAGTTGTACTTGTACTTGTAGCTGATATGCATTGCACCTATAACTTAAGAAAACCATAACCATCCTGTAGTTGTTCATGCGAGATAGAAGGACTTCGTACTTTCTTAAATTTTGTTCAGAGAGGAGTCAGTTAACCTACGTTCTTGATACGATGCATGTCAAAAAACAACTCGCCAATGATTGTAATCATTCGTCGCGTCGTAAAAATGCTTATTACGCTCAGACCTACTCTTATGTTTAAGTAGTATAAAATAACATTTATTTCGGGTTTTTTGCATACCTAATTTACCTTCTTTCTCCTTCAGTCATTAAATCTTCAACCAGAATGACGGCTAATTGTGTACGATCTAACATTAAGATGTATTTTCCGTGTATAGTATTAGTTCAAGTAAACTGTCTGTGTACGTCTTCGAGTTTACATTCATGAATACGAGTTTAGATTTTGATGTTAGCTTATCCCTTCTTTTTGCTAATCTCTATTTGCTTTATGACATGAGAACCTTTTTAATATGCACATCAATTGGATTTCTGTCGGAAATAGACTGCACTTGTTTAATATATATGTAACAACTAGCTCCGGAAAAAGTGAAGAACATGCAATACATATTATTATGATCCAGGGAAATACTCGCATAGAAATGTAATGCAAAATGTTTAGTTGATGGATACCTTTTTGTCTTAGCTTGAGCGAGCCTTGAGCGATATGAAAACCAAATGCAATGTATATTTGTTTAAAATGTTTTTGTTACAAATTAGTTTAACAGGTTGGTAATTTCTTTCTGGTTTAAAAAATGATGTGAGAAATTTTTGAAAATGAAAAATGATCATCCGATATATAATTAATAATTAGTGAAACAATGAGAGAGACTGAGAGTACTTCACAATTTCAATTACGTGTACTGGCAAACAGTTGTCAATTTTCTTTCGCGTTGATATGCTTTCCAAACTTAAAATATATTTTTAATTCGTTTAGGTGGAAAGCTGTGTACCTTCTCACCGTGCATTGAACAAGTGCAAAGAACTTGCGAAGCCTTGAAGAAATCGAACAATTTCATCATGATACAAACCCAAGAATGTCTTCAACGTCAATTGTCCGTTCAGACTCGTACTATCACGCATTTGGAGTTTGAGCAAGAATCTCTTCCTCCACATAACAGTAGTTCTTCCGACGGGACTAAAAAGTTCGGACCTGTAAAGAAAGTGCCACAAAAATTCCGTACAGTTGTACCCCCAGCAGAAATGCCAGGTCACACAGGTTACACAACCTTTGCTACCTTTATTCCACAAGCGGCTAAAGTTTCTTCTTCAGAAGGGAACAATTCTCACATGGTTGAAGTGAAATTAGAAGAAAATGTATGATGTATGAAAAATGCTCAATTTTTGCTGGTATTTATGTGTGTTGTATGTAACGCATACTTTGAATGTTTATGACCTTTATCTTTTAATTTAGGTGTGTGTGTATAAGAATGCAGTGCATGTACTATTTAATTCTAGTACAATACTCCCCCAGTTTAGTTGAAAAGTAAAGATAGTGTGCCGATACATATCATGGAATCATAAATTATTATGGTTACAGTAGATACAATGAAATTAGTCGTGATATGTGTTGTAAATTGCGGCAAATAATATTTATTAGCTATACAGTACATAAATTGTTGTTTCAACATACAGTTTTTTCACCTAACTAAAGTAGGCCTTCACTCTTAACTATTATAATCATAATGGTTTCATACAAACAACAACTCAGTTTACAAAAAGAATTTGGCATTTATCTTTAAAGTTTAAAACCCTACGCAATCGTTTCTTTTGGCTCTTACTGTTAGTAATAGTAATCCATAGTAGTAAAATGCACCATTCACACGTTTTTTTACATAAGTTGCAGTAGTTTACAGAACAGAACCGATTATTATTATTATCTATGTTATTAAATAGGTTGTCTTGTGTGTTCTGCTGAAGAATCCCACTTTTAGCAGGCAGCAGCATAATATGTACTTGTAGTAGTAGTAGTAGTAGTATAAGTAGTAGCTTTCTAGAAGCAGGAAGATCTTATACCTATAGCAGACATGATATAATAATATGTAATATACTTTACCTAAAATTCTAGGGTGTACCTTGTACATGTGCCCAACATAACACTACATCAGAATAAAATACACAGAGAATATACGGATGATATAGGGACACACACTACAGTAAGTAAAAAGTACTACTATTTAGGATACCAGAGGAGGGACTGTGCACAGTACGTGTACACACAACTTATGATTAAGTATCAGGTAAACATCTTCTTCATGTCGTAGCTATTATATTTGTAATACGTATGATATGGTACGATAATAATATTATTATATATTTATATGATATGTGTAATGTACAGATATTTTACATGAGAATACCCACTCGGTACTTGTGCATTATTTCGCAGGTAGTTATTACGTACTTACCATGCATCTTGATTTATCATAAAATATATGTAGTGTAATCGAAAGGTAAATAATAATTAGATGTGATCATCCTTCCAATATTATTACTAAGTACTGTACAACCACTAAATCATACTTACTGTTGCTGTGAGTGCATTAGAAGCACCTTAGTAGCACGAGCGAACTATCTATCTACAAATTCCTTGAGTCGTGCTATGTCTTTGTGAAACACTGTAATATTTTCTGTTCCTGCATTACATTAGATACTACTACAAAATGTATATGCAATACAAAAGAGCATTTTCTCACACACACATAATTATACTGCTTCTGTAGTGGTAGAGCAACATAGAAATCAATACAATGATCAGAGACTGTATTGTCTTCACTTGTCTGCCATAAGCTACTAGTAAAGTAAATATAGGAAATGTGTGCTGTGTGAACTGAAATCTTCTTTAATAACAATAAATTACTTTATACTTTAATATGTGCAAATGTATTTGCTAACAGTATGAATTAAAATAGATTTTATTGCAAAGGTATTTGGATAGCAAGCACTTTCAGGTTGTTATATAATTGATAATAATAATGTTTCTATGCATGGAATGTACTCTTATTTATTATTTATGTTCCTATATGTACAATTAAAGCTGTATCTGTATATTTACATCTGTGTATTCACACACACTTTACAAACAATTATGATGAGCCAAGTATTTGACAGGCACCCCCTTGTTGTTCATTGTACCTGTGTCCTATTCTAAGAATTATGTATTTGCTACTGGGAATAATAAATATTGTACGCTTACAGAAAACAATGCTATGTACATGCATGTATACACAATATTTCATAATTCTTTTGCATTCATTGGCATTGCACATTTTTGTCCTCAGACTATCAGAGTTATTGTCTACTATTTATTGTCATCATTTACGTGCCAAACTGGTTACTAGCTATCTTAATGTAGTAAATTACGTACAGGCAAATAATATTACATATATAGGTAGCTTTACCTTTACACTGTACGTATTCAGAAAAGTTCTTAACCAGCATGCAATAGTACAAGTAACAGACAAGTAGTAGCTTACTACATTGTTATTCTTTACTTTTAAAAGTATTATTTTTATAATAATAGTGACCATTCTGAGGATTAACTTTCAGTGCTACTTAATATTAAGAAAACCATGATTTTAGAGAGAAGTTTACTAGTATGTGTTCATGTAATGATGTAATACAATGCTCAACGAGTTTTTGCTATGTAAAAATTGTGCACTGTACTGAAGTAAATTATGCATACCGATATTAATAATCTTATGGAATACTAGTTACAGTTGAAGTTACAACAGTATGGAATATTGGAAAAATTAAACCGTAAAAGTAAGTCACAGTAGTTTATTGATTATCCTTTACGATCGGTTATTACTCGGGTATTCAATAGATATTGCAATGAATGTTGTTCAAAACTTAATCCTGGTTGTGGATGCACTCAAAAGTGGTAAAACTAAATCTTCCCTTTATATACTTTTATTGAGCACTACGATGACTCTTTAAGTTGGTGTGATACCGGTGACGGTGGAATTGTCCACCTGTTCTTAACTGCCTATATAACTGTTTAGTGAAGGTATTTAGTTATGTTAAGTTATGTAGTATTACATAAATACTTAAGGCACCTATTAATTTAAAAATGATAAATGTGTTTCTGTGCAATCTGTTGTGTAGCAGACAATCAGTACGTCGGCTAGTCATGCTGTAGCCCCTTCTTTGCATTCATTTCTATTGTGCGTAGCATTACAAGGGAGGACGCAGATTGATAGAGCTATGTGTTTATTTATGAATATTGAAATGACGTTTGTAATGAAGAAAGGAGAAGAAAAGGCAGGAGGCAACCAGACGAACGCTAATGTGAGCTTTGAGATACAATTTATGAGCCACTCTAGACAAAACTTGAGTCAAGGTGAGGTAATTTTTGTAATATAACGCGAATGCTCAACACTGCCATTGTCTTTAACTCGAATATTGTACATTGAATTCCAGAGACGCCTAAGAGAATCTCAAAAGATGTTTTCACTTCGCTTGGCTCATAAACTTATGTCACCTAAATTCATCCCTAATTCCATTACATGACTTTAACTGAAAATGAATGAAGATGTGCTTATACCCATTTTACTAATTAACCTTACTAATCTCATGTAACTTAAACCATAGCAGTATTAAAGAATAGACTAACTATATAGCAATATTATCTTTTAATGTAATACCCCGCTTTATTGCAGCATAATCATAATACTCACCAATCGATGCTATAGCTATCTAAACGTTTCTATACTAAATCCAGCTTACTTATCTTTTTTAATGTGTCATGAATCGTGATATTTCAATATTATACAGAATATGATCCTATATTATAATATGCTAATGATATATTACTACTTGTTCAACAATGTAAGGGTTTATAAGAAAACCTTGTTAAAATTGCTATGTAAATAGTAATTTGTTTGCTGCATAATTAATTTTGACCTTACGTATGGAATATCATTAAAAAACTAAACAATATTATAATATAATTACTGAGTGTATGTGTATGTGAAACGGCATGGACAAAAGATGCTTTCAGAAGAAAAGTAACTGCTTTACAAAGTGTAGAATGTCGGTACTTAAGTCAATCTATTGCATACCAGTGTGAATTTTGACCAATTAAATTGCAATTGAGTGGAACAGATACCTTTTTACACTCAACTTGCATTATTTCCAAAGGATTGTTTATAATGAAGCAAATAACAATCAGCAGAGATCTTGATTTGTGTTCAGTCTGGTTGTATGTAGACTTTGTACCAAAACGGACAGAGAAGCAGTGAACGTGGACACCTGGACGGTATTGGCGGACGGAATAGTGCTGAAGACATCATTCTGTATAAAGGGAAGGTTTTGCACATACAGATAGACTTTGCAACACAAGAAACTCATTCGTAATAATCGCAACGTAACTCGAAATCACATCAGGGAAGCTTTCAGGATGAAGCTGACACTCGTCTCATAAAGTTTCCCATTTTATAGGTCTGTTTTCGTCATTTTCTGCAAAGAAATAAAGTCATCAATTATCACTGTGCTATTCTTTTATTCATTCTCATAAACTGCAAATTTCGAATGTAATTTTTGCATACATTTTCACACTGAAAAATAGCAACGCACCATCTGTCTATTTTACCTTAATATGTAAATACTTTCATTGAAATACTAATCTGTAGATATATAGTCTGTTCATTAGTCTAATGTTTATAATAAAAGAATTCGCAAAGGTAAATTTTTCATATAGAAGATAAATTTTCTGTGAATACTTCTATAAAAATATTAGGTAGTCAGTGTGTAGTAGGTATCTTTTATATTGTAGTAAGCATATTATGCATAAAGGCATATCATGATGACTAACTTTTTGTACAAGACCTGCGATATCTGATGGCGTCATCGATTTTTTTGTCTCTGCTGATTCTTACTCCACAATCACATACAAATAGCCGTTATAGTAAGAGTGAATGAAATCCACTGCTCATCCGAACCACTTTACTCATTATTATGCCTTACACGTATGGTAATAATATAGCAATATGAAAGATAAATATATGTCTGGCTCATTTTTCTAAATTTCTTATAAAATTCAAGATATAGTTCCTTTCATTTCTACTAACCAGTGCAATACAGAAAACTCTCGTCCATCTTCAGTTTACATATGAAGATATTATTCACACTCCGTTTCCATTCCAATTCTTACTTTTTTACAGCACAATAAATCCATGCGAAACTTGTAGTCTCAATTTACTTGAAACAAAGTATATCGTTCTAATGTTCCGATCGCTTAAAATACATAATCTCTCTTCTATACTGATATATAGTTATGTTGTATTTAGATGTATAGGTATAGCATAAATCTTTATAGTACAATTGCCGACTAACCATGAAGTAAGTACGGCAAACGTAACAAAATAGTGTGGATAAAGTTATGCATAATATGCACACAATAAATATTCTTTGTTTGCATTGAATGTTGGAACAATAATGTGGAAAGACAATACAGAGTCCAAGTTCCAGTAAAGCACTTTTCATTGAGCCAGTGTAAGGCTGGAGGAGGTGAGGTAATAAGTTTATTATGAACTCTGAAGCAATATGTCATGGGGAAGTTAAGGCGAATCGAATACTTGTTTATTAGATAGGTGTTTTATAATATTGGTAGTGTAGGTAGTATTGACACGGTTATGTTGTTATATTTTATTAGTTCCCTATCTTTTATTTAGTGAGGGTGATCATATTTGAAATAATTAATACCAAGTGGCTATTACACACTATCTACCTAACCACAATTTATTGCCTTATAGTAATATCAAAGATATTTCATATACCTGTTTGTGAATAAGCTTGCTAGAGGTACATGTAGCTTTCTTTCTTAAACTACTATATACGTGTAGATATTCATACACAGTATCATACACATGAACTAGTAAATGTTTAATGCATAACTCTACCTTGTACTGTCCCGCTAGTATATATGATGGTAGTATAAAGACTCTTGTATATAAAGAATGTATGAATCAGGCCAAAAAACTACAACTACTACTAAACTAGACATAAAAGTATTTATTTGTATCTCATTCCAGTTAGAGATTCAAAGATCAAGTGGGTTTGTGTAGAGGTGCAGAACGAGACGATGATGTAAATTTTGGAGAAGGGAGGAGAAGGTGGATCGTTCGTATGTAATGGAATAGAAGAATGATAAGTAACTGAACTAAGCCAAAAACTAAAGTAAGGAATAGACCGAAAATTGAGGAATGTAGACCGTGGGAAAGACGCTATTACACCTGATGATTTTTTTCTCAGCGACTCGGAAAAAACGACTCGGGTTTCGCCCCCTTTTGCGCTCATAAATAATAATCGGCTATCTCAACTTAACTCTTTCTCTATCTCTCTCTTACTTTCGGACGAACCCCCTCAACTCATCTGAAAATGAGGAACTTCTTCCATGTATCAGCCAAGTACTGTACATAACACACGTAGCTCTTCTTCTACACAACGCACTGGACTGCTGGACGTGGACTGAATGACTGGACTCGGAGTTATCGTCTCTCTCTTCTAAACTTCTAAAGCCAGTCTTGTCTGATCTTTCTTCTTCATATTCAATCTAACTTATAATATTGTTCAGTTACACACCCTGCCTGACTGACTTGACTTTGGAAGAATCCACCTCACCTCCTACCTCATATTATAGTAAAAACGTATTTTCATACCTTACGATACACACTCAACTCACTCATCATCATCAACATCATCAGAGTATCTGCAGCTCGTATAGAGAGGATTATGTTATTGCACATTGCATTGTGAAAGATAATACTAGATAAGCAATGTAACTATGTGTTATGAGTAGGCAAACTATACGTTACTCCACACAAAATAAAAACTTGTATTTTCCTATCACATTCCTTTCCTTGCTCTTTGCATATTCCTTCTTTATCCGATCTTGCCCAGTATTACTCCTACTCCTGATGAAGGTGAACTATGGGATTTAAAGTTTTTTCACTCGTATAAATTTAGTAGTTTTTAGGTACTCACAGTACTCACGTAAGTCAATATCTTTCACTTACTATCTATACTGGTATCTCTTTAATTTCTCGTTCTGGTTGCAAATACTATGTGCGCGTAAAATGGGAACGCTCCTGAAATTAGCAAGGGAGAACGAAATCTGACTGTGCCTTGTGCACTGCATTTACGTATATGACGATTTCTACTTGACGACTAACTTTTTGCATTGGAAAAATATCTGTATTATACATCAGATATACAAAAATACATTAAAAAGAATAAGAAAATGTTACATTTATAAAGCAATCTTTAAATTTTTAAAGCCAAGATTTATTATATTAATTTCAAAGCTGTAGATCGTTGATGATGAAATGACATTTATTACCACCAAATAGAAGCAATTCTGGAAGTTTAAGCATCTATCATGCATACAAATACTTTTCGAAGCACGAGCGCTCCTGAAATTGACCACGGAGAACGAAATCTGACTGCATGAGCTGTGACTGCTTTGTCTTGTGACCTGCATTTATTACGACGATTTCTACTTGGGGAATACTTTTTGCAATCGGAAAAATACAGCAGAGTATTACAAAATACATACAAAAAGATAAATATGTTACATTAATAAAGCAATCTTTAAATTTTTAAAGCCAAGATTTATTATATTAAATACAAAACAGTAGATCGTTGGAACCGGTGTGATCATTTATTACTACCAAACTACCAAATAGTAGACATTCCGGAAGTTTAAGCAATTATCAATATCATACATTAATATGTGATACATATTTTTCGAAGCAAACCTAAAACACGAAAACAT
This sequence comes from Pogonognathellus flavescens, assembly GCA_019776165.1. Classification (NCBI taxonomy): domain Eukaryota; kingdom Metazoa; phylum Arthropoda; class Collembola; order Entomobryomorpha; family Tomoceridae; genus Pogonognathellus; species Pogonognathellus flavescens. Next base: position 10,081 of record JABASD010001418.1, read on the forward strand.
TTTGTATGAAATACCTACACAATTAATGAAGTTAAACATTTGTACGTGCATTGCATTCATTGAGTTTCTCATTTCATATGGAATGAGCATGCATAGCTATAGGCTATAGGTACTTTACTTACAGTCTACAGTAGACCACGCTTAATTCGACTTACTGATTGTGAGAATATATAATGCGTCTCCTTACAACATATTTTTTGCATAAACACATCCCGATTTCTACCCTGCATGGGACTCAACTAGTAAATTAATTTGCTTTACTCATATTTTATTGTTTTGAAAGATTTGATGAATGTAAATCGTAACGCACAGAGATTTCTAAGACAGAATGTAGCAGAGAGAAATAATTAAGTACAGACATGTAAATTAGACTTAAGATTTCTATGTAATATGCAAATCGTCTAACACAGTGTATAACCTTGCACTGGTAAATTATTGAAGAAGTCTGGTAAAGTTACAGTCAGTTAATAGTTAGTTGTTTCTCTCTCGGAATTGTGCTATGTACCTTATCCTTACTACAATTCTTCGAAAAGGCACAAGAACGATCGGAACTTTAGACTACACTTTCCACAAAGAATAGAATATGGGTGGACTTTTATAGGCCAAGATACATTAACTTTACTACATGTTGTCTTAATGAAAATCAAGTTTTTCAGTTTCATTTCTTTGCAAATCGGTAAAGCACACAGACTAATGTTTCTGACTAGCATAACGTTAGCGTTCGTTCCGTCTATTGTGTAATTACTCGGGTCTTCAATGTGGAAAATATATTATGTAAAAAGTATTCACGCACCCAAATCATTGGAAAAAAGGAACCTACCTATTCAAACTAATGCAATCTCCCATCACTCTGTTTCATCTCGTATATGAAAAACTACTAGAACAGGCAAAGCTTAATCTTAAGTTTATATATATACTCCACTACGATATTATCTTGAATACCTGTATATATTTTTTGATCATTTATTTTAAGTCTGTGTTCGATCGAGTGTGTCGTTCGGTGAGGACTAGTCGGTGCCTTATATAATTCTAATAATGTTTTGTTCTCCCCACAGTCAAGTTAAAAGTATCTCTAATGAGAAGCACTACTACTACTATCCCAGAAGAAACAACTTGTTGGGTAGAATTCAAGTTATTATGTATTGTTGTAGTTGTAGGTATGTCTTTCGGAAAGTTGCGTAGCAGTGAAGATATAAGTAATACCAGCTATTAACTGCATTACTGCGGAAGATGCGAGATAATAAAGTGAAGCCACATTTGAGAACTGTGAGTGAGTAGATGGTACGTGCCTACCAGTTCTGCCTGTTCAGAGAAGTTGGAGATGAGTACACGGATCTGTTATTGCAGGGAAGAAGAAGAAGATGCGATCGTGTGGTTTGGTTTTCCAAAGGGCTACACTTACAGAGAGCGTATAGATGCAGTCATGCATAATAAAATCCAATTCATTAACCTGTAATGAGCTATGCATATAGAAGACACACATAACAAGGATGCGTTTGTTTTTATAAATACTATTACAACCTGCTCAACATACTCGCGCATCAACTTATTATCCCCTATAGGTATATGTTGGCACGAGTGTTCCTCAAGGTAAGCACTTATTTCTGTTTTTAATCTTCTGGTACATGTACACACGTAGTGGCTGTGTTTTCTTGTTCTTATACGAGTAGTGTATAGTCAATAGTCACAATACAAACATCACCGTGACTAAAAAGTAATAACAGTAGACCTTCTAATGACTAGATTGTTTGTTTCATTTATCCTTAATAGGTATTATTATTATTTATATTTATCTTTTTGGACTTACCACTTTGATCTGATTCTGGAGTTGGAGGGAGGCGATTTTCCTTATTAGGACTTCCGCTCTCCATCATGTGAATTTGCATTTGCATAGCTGCTGTGCCTAGAGCAGAAACAGTAGGATTGGTGGTGGAGCAAAATGGCAAGTAAGGTTGATACGTAGGCACACAATGGATAAGGTCAGTCCCACTACTACTCAAACCAGGAGCACCCCCACTCTGAGCGTCACGCTCGCTGCAGTAAAATTGTAAATCTGGCACGCGCTGAGTCTGTCCTTCCCAAATGGGTGAAGGAGTCAAAGGGCAGGCCATTGTCATTATGGCTAATGACTCTTCTTTGACTGGAACGTGTTCTTCGATTTCTTGTGAGCTTCCAAACACTTTGTAGTAGCCTCGGTGTCGAGCATGGTAGGGAAATGGAGTTGAGAGGGTGGCAACAGAACAATCAGATCCGGCGGGGCCACTCCCGCCACTAGCCCCGTTTGGGAGTATAAAGCCATTGGTAGAGGAAGAAGATCGGTGAGATGACAATGGGGGAGAGGAAGTTTCACTCACAACCTCGGAGTTCTTTTTGAGTCGTTTTCTTGAGCTTCCATTGTTGTTATTGTTTGTGTTAGGACTGAGATTGGATATTCTCGTGGAGGAATTTGAGGACGACGGACTATGGCTGTGTGTACTTGCATGGTGAGTCTGTTGATGGCTGTGAGTATTGTTATTATGGTTATTGGTGTGGTGAGAAGCGGAGGAATTGGAGGATGGGAGAAGGGACCAAGTGTGGGGTGACAGAGCGGATGATGACACTGTCGAAGACGGTGAGCCTTCAATAGCCCGGCTATGAACTGAGCCGGCGATGTTGGAAGCATTTGTAGAATTTGAATAGCCATGACTACCGTGTGCGTGTGGATGAGAGTGCGGATGGTGGTGATGTGTCCAATAGGAACTACCGGGAGTGTATGCACTTGGCATAGGAAATTCGAAGACGGATGAGGCTGCCAAGCTAAAATCCAAAGGTGACTCTTTTCCACCTCCTCCACCTCCTCCTGCTCCAGTTGCAGACATCTCGAATGCGTGATGAAGCTGATGGTGGTGATGGTAAGGATGTCCCGGAGCGGATGGTGATGTATAGCTGCCATTGTGCGGAGAATGCAGTGGTGGTGGCATTGCGGTTGTGTAACCACCGGACGTGTCTGGCGAAATTTGATGATGAGCATGTGGATGATGTGGGTGGTGGTGTGAGTGATGGTGGTGGTGATGGTGCAAATGATGTGGACTGTGGCTGCTGTAGTTAATGAGCTGAGGAGTTGGAAAATATGCCGCTGCCGCAAGTCTCGCAGCTGCGGCTGCTGCCGTTGGAGATCCCTGGGTCACAGTCGCTTCTGGATAAGCTAAACCGTATTGCAATTTCGTTTGCACTGTGTAGTAGTGGTAGAGCCATGAATTCGCTCTCATTACTGCAGCTTCTCGTTCGCTAAAATATGCAAGAAATGAAAATTAGTTTTATAGTACAAATAGTAGACACGATATTCGATATGGTTAAACATTTTCATTAATAGATAAGATAAACAATGAGATTGCATGTGAGAAAAACTATGCATTTCATATTCGCTTTTTCGATCAACCAAATCGTTAAATAGGTAATTACATTGTGTAATTATCAAGTTTGTAATTTACACACTTCAAAGACAAAAATTTTGTCTCGCATTACCCCTAATTGGTTTCCGTTGACTTTACTTTTGACAGTCTCATTTGACTATTTACTATTTACTGATGTATACTCTTAATAGTGTACTCGATTCATCGGATGCTGTCTTGGTGGGTGAATTAGAATCATAATAATTCTTATATAAAACATCCTTCTTGCTCTTATATATAGCTCAGAAATAAGTAGTGTAATCCATTCTACATTTCTAAGTATAAGTAAAGTAAAACTCATAGTCTTTTTCAAAATGAAACGATACGGATCATGTAAAGGTGTGAAGTTTAAACGAATATTACTAATGCGATATTGGTGAAGGTGACTCGCCCATAAAAGATTGAATGTTGTTATTCAATCTGAAATGAGCTTTCAATTATGTATTCAAATCGAATACAAATGTTTAAATAAAGTGTTTTAATACTACAACAAGTAAAAGCAAGCAAAGGTAACATCAATGCGTCCCCACAAGCTATTTTAAAGAAAATTAACGTAGTGAAGCTACTTACACACCTGTGTTGGTAAACTTACGTAGAATGTAAATTGTGGTATATATATAATACATTTAGTGTCCTTACCCTTACAGCACTTTATAATTTAATCTACACTACATTGCTTAGATAAGTTCAATAAGCTACACCTTGAGTAAGCATAAGAGAAGATATTATTATGTGATTTAATAAAAACGATATTAAATGCAACATTAGTAAAATAAGCAAACAGTCAGAGGTATTCATCATATTTACTAGGTAATTTACAATACACACATTATAGCCGATGCTGCGTAACTTTTAAACGTTTTGTAAGGTGAGATTAAGCAAGGAGGTATCAACTATATTCTGTATAACGTGGGATTCGTCTTTGTAAACTACTTTGAACTTGTGTGAGTATATCTGTGGTATAGGTATACAATAAACTGAAATTGTTAATTCTAGATGCGAACGAATATCAAAAAGGATAAAGCATACAGCAGAATATATGTTGGCTATGCATGCGTGTTTAAACAAAATATCCAAAGGAACAGATTTTGATATCAAACAGTGTTTTTTGTTCACTTTCAATAGACTTCTCGTTAAGTTCCAGTAGGGGGTCGTCTCTTTCCAAACACTCCAATTGAATCAGACAAAAAGTCTAAGGACTTTTTTTCCTAGGTAGGGATTTTCTGCAATGAATAAACGATGAAACGGCACAAAATGAGAAATCCCTACACACAGGATCACACAAGTTGTTTTCTCCGTTGTGATTCTAAACTCTACCTTTGATTTTCCATCTAAACTCAACCTCTGCGACTTTTACATTACTTTAAGTAATGCTACCATCGTCAATCAGCTCAGGTAGTTTTATAAGTCTTATAAGTAGAAGTAGTAGTATCTCTTTATATGCTAACTAATTCCAGTCTAGTCAGTCAAGCCTAGCCCAAACATCAAGCTATTATGTGTATAATAAGTAAATACATATATAAATACAGATAAATGCAATTCCCATTCCACCAAAAATCTTCAGAGGAGTTTCAAGGAAAGAGCACCTTGACTTCGCGACTTCTTCTGACTCTTTCATTCTTTCGTTTATTCCTTTAGCAACTGCAGACGTTTTTTCAATGATGTATTTATTTGCATAGTGTTGAGCACACTCGTTTTCATCCTTATGTACCTACGCTACTTTTTACACAATAAGTGGTTGTTAAAATTGTATTACTAGTGTGGGCAATCGTTCATTCAGATGTATCTCTTACGTCTCTTGTTATGGCTACCTGTATGTTTTCAGAAATAATGTATGAATTAAGATTCATCGCAGTTTCATGGTGACGCCTGCTTTGAATGAAACACAACAAAAATAACATCGCATTGTTGCTTGCTAAACGTAAAACTTATTTTAATCCTATTTACAAACATTGGCATTGTTGGAACACATACCTGGTGCTAGTAATATTATAAACTAAACCTTAAGAGCATTTTATGCAATTTCTAACAATTCATGAGAACAATCACTGTAGTTAATAGCAAACTGCTTCATTCTTTCACTAAATTAAATGCAGTATAAAGACAGTGGCAGTAGTATCTTGGATTAGTACACTAGATTTCATTCTGTATTGTATAGTTTCATCACACTACATACAAAACATAGAACAGATGCACTCATTCATCAATTCTCACCGTGTGGGTTTAATTTTAATTACTTGTGTGTCCTTGCGTAGTAAGTAAAAATGTCACATAAAGTACTTTTGTTCCTCAATAATGCTACTAAACACAAAATGAGTATAAAAGTTTGGTAAAAATTATAAAATAATTTAATTCATGCTTTTTCTGGATGATATTTGAAATTATAGATGAAAAATCTGTTTTTACAATTAAACAAAATTGTAGATTTGTAAGAATTTCTAAAAAAATCTACAATTTTGTTCTTACAAGTAAGTCTGTTTTAATGTGAAAGACAAACCAAAAGTAAAGCCAAATAAGCCGCAAAGTCTGAGATGTTGGGTAAGAACGTTATTTTACCACGACCATTCACCAGGAGCGTCACCATCACCACATACCCATCACCATCACCACAGCCACAGACCGAATCGAACAAGAACAATGGAAAACATTGTGTACGATGCTGTAGGTAAGTCATTTCTGCATTCGTTCCCCGCTTGTTGTAATAATACAAAATGAAAGAAAAGAAATAATGAAAGAAAAGCACAATTCTATCATCAGCCAGCCAAGCTAAACCTTGTTGTAATTCAAAGCATTGTCATTGTACTCGACATGAGCCTCTTCTGAGTCTGCACTCTGCATTGCCAGCTCCGTAGCTTTAGTTCTTCTGCTTATATTCTGTCTGACACCTCATCATTAGTTTACCTGGCTCACTGTTGCTCTGTGTGTATTTGTAGTTTGTAGTAGAATAAATAAATACGATGGAATTCTTGAGGAATTTACTACAACATTACTGTTCGAATAATGACGCAACTAAATTTTCAAATTTGATTCAAAACAACTCACTGTAGTATTTCACAGAGAGTATTATCACGTATAGATATAGGAGATGTGCAGAGTAACAATAGTAAAAGGATTTCAAAGAATTTAATGTGAACTGCTTACCTAAGCACTTGGTTCGTCGCTACTATGACTGACTGCTGCTGTTGCTGAGTGTCCGATCCATCTTTAACCTGAAGGACACAATGAACCCAAATCCAGTCCCCAGCTCGAGTTTGCAATCGCAATAACAAAATGCACGATTTCTCCTGTTCCGATTGACTTACTGTAATTCAAAGTCAAAAATCAAATCTTTGCAATAAAATCAAAATCAATGAAGCAACAACAACGGAGCTCATTATAAAATATCATTTCGTTATACCTTTTAGCCTAGAAAACACCACATTGTTACACTCTCTATGTGATTCTGCCTCATCTCGTTACATTAAACAGCTTTCAATCGTCTCATGATTAAGCTAACCAAGTCTAAATCAAATGATTCCAATTCGACATACCATACCAACACTATATAACTGTTTACATATATAAGGAGATCTAGTTAGTAGTTGTATTATCGGAAAACATTGCTCGTCGAAATTCTTTCAAATCTGAAGCATGTAGCCACATTAAATGATTATGTGTAACACGACAAGGGATTTGCCTGACATGAGAAACAAAACGAGGCTCATTTACTTCATCAAGATGATAACTATATCAACTTGTCTGTGTGACGGCACATCTTGAATTGCTTAGTCTGCGTCTGCCGCGTCTCCTTCGTTTTGGTTCTTTAGCTTCATCATAGTTACCTTTTACCTTTAGAAGCCTCTTGGCTTATACCTTTAAGTACGTGTACATCAGAGCGTATAGAGTGAGACTAGCACAAGCATGTCAAATCCGTAAATGACGAGCAATAGATAAGATCTCGTGTAGTAGAAGTATTAAGGGACTGGACTGTAAGAACAACGTTGTTGTAGATTGAGTGTTGTTGTATTAGGAGGAGATGGTGTGATGCGATGCGAGTAACTTGGTAAAAGTTTAGTTTTTGTTCCTGATGAGCATCTCACTTTATCGTTTGACTACTACATGTAAAAAGCTCTCGTGTTAAATGTCTCAAGTGCAATATAAAATTGTTACCAACTATTATAGCTACTTATACGAACTTAAAATCATCGCTTTACAAAAAAGAGAGCACCAATATATTTTCATGGTAATGGAAGTAGTACGTACTACCTAAGGTCTATACATTATACTAAACTTGTATTCAGCTACCGCATAAAAATGTGTGTAGAAGTACGCGGTGACTTGCTAAAATGATCCAGAAAAACTTTATCAGAACATTTGGACGGTATACCTAAATCCAAGATTTCTTGCCTAAATCTGTGTGTATGTTTTACTTATTAAATGCATATTCAGTTCTTCTGGTTCAAATTTATATAGGAATGAGCAAATTTCATGCTGTGCTAGTTAGGGGCTAATAAAACATTAAAGGAGCCTAATTGCCCACAGATAAATCTCCGAAGCAAAAAATGTACATAATATTTGTATATAGTTTTCCTGTTTTAGTTTAGTATTCTATAATGTAATTGGAGATTTATTGGTGCGCAGGTATTTGATCTAAGAAGATTTTTTATATAGTTATATAGGAGAGTGAAATAAAACTGTATGTTGTGTCGGTGCTAAAAGACGATCTGCGGTTAAAATAGCTAATGGATATTGTTGCATGGTAAATTGATTGGGAGCAGAACACGGATAGCTTAAAAGAGAGTTAACAATGGTTATGGTGCTTGATCGTGACCTGGGTCTCGCATAATTCTCTTCAACATAACACAAAACAGTTCCACCAATACAATATAAAAGGCCTGAGAGTGAAAAGCCGCATTGCTGTCTTAAATATGTTGTATAGTTTTGTTGTATTGTGTCTTGTAAAGCCACACAACCACCTCTTGTTTGAAAATCGTATTGTTATTGTGTAGTTAACAATCTTTTAGTGTGTTGTAAAATAAGGAGACGTAGGCCACTATATTCTGTAGCTCCGTCTTAATTTGCACACCATGAATTTGTGGTAGCATTGTATTTCTGTAAACCTTTCCTATGCCTAAAGAGTTTCCCAGATTGAGATTACTATTGCAAATTTTGAGATTGATCCCCTTAAGGAAATTTGATTTCTACTTCCGTGTTATTAAGTTATTTGCTTTTGCTTTCTGGTAAATATAAACTGCATTTCATTCAATACACAATTTTTGTTGTTGCAGTCATATAATTCTAAGTTATTAGTTATTACAGTTATTAGGTAGAAATATTACAATAATTATAATGTAATATTACGTAAATGATATTACTCCTTAAAAATATCCTCTATGTGGCAAACATAATGTAAAAAAGACATCCAATAATCATATTGTCGATGTTTGCGTTTTTAAGATTGGAGTTGGATTGCAAATCCCTCAGATCTTTTCCGCACAGCACCTGACGAGAGAGTTAAGCCATGGCCACGCGGCCATTCATGCTGAAAAATCGTGAGTAGTTCACAGAGTACAGAAGGAACGCCCTGGCGTGATATACCCGATCAGGTCATGAACTCATTAGCTCGATCACACAGTTACATTCTCCACTAGGTTTTCCTTTATTTACATCTTACTACTATATCTGCACTTAAAAGCATTTCATTCAAATATGGACTTCAAAGAAAGGAAAATCAATTACTTAATCGATGTTTGCTTTGAGCTTCTCTCATGTAATTCCAGTGAATGAGTTGATACCACGAAATCCCTCCGAGCTCCGAACGTGTGTATCCCAAATAGTATTCTCCGCTGAAAAAGAAACAAATTACAGTGAAATTTCTTGTACATGAGCTACTTGAAATATAACGCGATCCAAGAGCAGAAATAATAGAAATCTCAACAATTAAAGAAAACAATTTTTGTATGGAATCCTGTGAAGAAAAAGCGTTATCTTTGCATAGGAACGTTTATTGCTTGTCTGTAGCGTAATAAGTTAGATTAAATGGATATAATATAGAGATTGAGATAGGTGTTCAGGAGTAATTGGCTATCTACTCGCCTCCTTTTTAATAACTAGCTATTCCCACGCTCCAAACTTATCATTAAAACCCTAACTGAGAATTAACAGTTTACGCAAACAATATTAGCTGTAATCTGATTTGTATCTTGCTCATCGTGTTACTTCAGAGAGCACCAGCTACTAATTTCCTTTTACCCTTTCCTTTTGACAAAACCAACCAGCAGAAACTTTTAAATGCTTCACATACATCAACAAGCTAACAAGAAACACTTATTCTTTCTGTACACACCACTATCAACTACTCAATTACATTTAACCCGTAAAACCACTGCCATTTAGCAGTCAGTTCATCATATCATCGTCCATAACGTGAGCCTATAATCTTTACTCTAATATTCTACATAAAAACTAAATAATATCTCGAATCTTAGGTAATTAACTGCATCGATAATTTTAAGTATTTATCTCAAACAAGCCAAAATAGTTGCACCGTTTTCTTATACATACTATTTGTATAAAACTGATACACCTAAATAAAGTGGAACTACTAGTTTAATAAAAGTTGGTTTTCTTTAGCACAGTCTGCCTCCTCGCTGTATGCGTACACAATTTATGTACTTTCACTAATTGTAAGTTAATATTTTACAACGTTCTGAATGCAAAGAGCAAGCTGGGGCAAAACCAAATCAAATAAGTGATACGCGTGGGTAGAAAACGGCTACGTATAAATACACTGAAAGTGAAGTGAAGAACAACCCCTTAGTTTAAAAACTTTAAAAGGATACTCATATACGAAAACATATTTTCCTTCAGGTGCACTCACTATACGACCATGCATAAGAAAGTCTGCTCTTGATGTACTTAGCTGCGTCAATTCAAAGTAGGCAGTTGATAATTATAGCTTGGAGAAGGATTATTAGAGACTTAGGAAATTGGTAAGTTTCGAAATAGTAGTCTCAGTTTTTATCGGAGTAAATGATCGCAGAACTGTGAGCTGAGTGAGTGACTGAAGGAAAAAACCAGTTAATAATTAATGTTTTTCTTCTTGTTCAAATTAGTTTTTTGTGTACTCTACTCATTCACTCACCTCACAGTTCTTTTCTGTCTCTATGCACTGCAATGTATGCCGAAGAGACGAGTGCATCGTTGTAGATGAGTGTTGGGTAAGGAAATACCCTTGTCTATTTAATAGGCATCTAATAGTGTGTAGCACAGCGAAACATTGTTTTTCCTGAAGCCTTCCATTGTATGCCTTTGTATTGTTATTACTACATGTGCAATGTGTAGTATACATTTACAATGTACAATTTTATTTAGGTGAGCCTCAAACATCAATTCATATCACAGAATAGAATTTCAATAGAAGCCAGGCCTAAATTGCAGGTAGTCTTTTGTATTTTCCAATATACAATGCATACTTATCTATACGTAACAGCCTGGAAAAGACTAAGATCGAATGAGTTTGATTTTTATTTCATGTTCGTTGGATTCTTGTCGGGTGAGCTGATAATAAGAGTAATATCTTTGTTGAGTTTGACAGGTAAGTGTCATAGCAAAAATTTAGCTCTACCTCTATGTACAACTACAACTCTGCTTTTAATGTACCTACCAACTAAATGCCTCAAGATATTATAACTATAGTCAACCAACCACAACAGTAGACATTGTTTAGCTCGTACTCTCATTGTAGTAAAAGAAGACACTCAACTTGTACCGTGTTACTGCTTTGTGCTTCAGTACAAGGAGATTCTACGTAAAGACAAGTAGACATTGGATACGAATCTGCAGGTAGGTGTATGAGATTAGATTGAAGAGGTTGGTAACTCGTAGTGAGTGTTTAACTGCCTTTTCAATATTTGATTTCATTCCGTATATAACTTAACGTTGCGTGCTAAAGGAAGATCCGACATTCTGGCATTCAAGTCGCCGCCGCAGCCACATTGCTCATTTATTTCATTTCACCTGTCGCACATTTACTTTTACAGCTATTGCTTTATTTGCCAGACGCAGACAGATAAATATAAATGCATCTCATCTACATAATATTCACATATTTATCAATATATATCTAACGCAGATCGAAGGCCAACTCTTGGAATTGAATACTTATTACAATTCAAACACTTACTGCAAAAATATCCACATTTACCTGATGATACTCAATGCAAACTTCTAAGGATGAACACATTGCTATTTCTACTAATGAAGATCTTCTTACAAGCTATAAACGAAGACGAGAAGTTGTACTACACAGTTACAGATCTAGATACTTATTTTGTTTTAGCCTCCCCTGTTTACTACTGTACAGTATTTCTTAACCTGTATAATAGTAAATAGAAAGATTTAAAGCAGATCAGAAAATAAATTACATTCTGCTGATATTGTAACTTGGAACAGAAATGTATATCTCTGCTTGCTTTGTATATAGCTTTATAGTAATGAAATAAAGTCAGTATCACTTGGTAGAAGTATATAAGAGGTATAAATTGCCTGGGCTGTCTACATTCATACACATAAAGCGAAATAAATGAAACAAAAGTGTTCTGGTTGTAGCATGGAGTGTAATATTGAGCTATCAAGATTTCTAAATTAATAAGAAGTAAGTGAAGGATTTACTTGCGATCGATGTGCATAAATTTCATGTCCATGGCGTGAATGGTGGTGAAAACGTTGGTGGCTCCTTGCACCACGCATTCTCGAGTCTCCGGCATTGCCACTGGTGTACACGTCGCCACAAAAACCGGCTCGTTCCGGGAACACAATGGAAGGTACGACAAGAAATGACCCTGTAGTAGCACCACCTGAGAAAAATTAGCAATCATCGTATTACAACCAATATAGAGAGAAGTTTAAATAAGCAACATACTGGATTTTTGCACACACTCCTTCTATTGTTGACTTAACAAAGATGTACATAAAGTAATGTAGTACTACTGTGACACGGATTGCGTTACTTTGCACAGTTATAATAATAAACATGGCACACGGACCGTTTCACGAGGACACGACTCAAATTGCAATCAGCATCAATGCAAATTTACTTGTCGACTGCTATTATGGATGATACACCCAAGTTTATTTACATATAATAATATTATCATTGCTATATGCGAATGCTAAGGTTAATCTCGTACTTGTGCTACGTCAGTTCTGTATGAAATATGGGAATTTGTATGCATTTACATGTGCTACCTGTTGCTCTCATTATATTTCCACGCAGGAAAGCACAGTAGTCCATCGCGGTTTTACTTATGTGTGTGCACTGTACACCTACGCAGAAAATCAATTCAACTGAAGAAGTTGTGCCGTCTCACGTTCTCTGAATAATTTTCAACGATTTCATTTCGGATCTCTGTGTGCTTTATTTTGTTGATAGAGAAATATCAATACGTTCCTGTCTCTCAATTCATTTTTCATTCTAACGAATCAAGTCATTTGGAAGAAGTGGAATAAGACGCAAATACTACTACACTGTACTGTAAACACAGTCCTTCAGTTTTTTGCTGCAACTATACCAATTCTTCCTTTCAGTTAGGAAATTTCTGCTGAAGCAACAATAATACAAAGGAAATTTAGACAGAAATCCTTTAACAAGTCTCAAATTATAATTTATCTTTCATTGTTTTCCCTACTTACTTCGCTTTGTTTCGTTACTTTGCCCTCAAGTAGCAATTTGCAGCTGTATTATCGTTTTCCTTCGCCGCACTCACTTTTGTTATCTTTGTTTCCCCTGAAAGTATGTTCTGTCGAGATATAAGTATGCGTCTAACTACGTACTACATCTTTATGCATAAAATACACTCTTAAAATCGAGTGACCACTGCGTTTGTCTTGACTCTTGACTTTTCAGAATATCTGTCTTGCATATTATTTAACACTCCCTATACTAAACGTTATTGCTGCTGATGTAAATATAAATATACTAAATTTATGTATACCTATAGCTTGTATTTGTACTTGTATTTGTTTGTACTGCGAATGCGAAACAAAATTTATTTCCAAAACTGTTACACTCAAAATTAACATTTGTCTATCCAATTACATACTACGTTACTTGTAAGTATGTGTATCTACATTAAATCACACAATAGGTAAAATATTCGTGGTATAAATTGTTCCTTGTTGATTTGACTTGGCTATTGTTATACGCCTTGTATTGGAGCCTTGTGTACTAGTACACTGCAAGTGTTACTTTAGATAGTATGCATTATTTCAGTAAATTTATGTATTTTATTTCTAAGACTATACAGATTTTCCGTTATTCCATGTCAATACATTATTCGTGGTGATACAAGTACAACATCAGCAACAGAGCAACACTGCCAATAAAATCACCTACTGTGATAAATTAATTAGATCTGTTGACTTCTTATGTGAAGGTGTGCAGTAGTGCATTGCCCCTGCGTACAGTACCTCCAATATGAACACAATGGTAATGTATGCAAAATGAAGTAAACGCCAGGGACAATCACAAACACCTCACACTTTGCATACAGAAGTGTGAATTATGACTGAAAGCACACAAGTTTGTCCTGGATTGATAATAATGAATGTGCATAAATAAAAACTAATTAGGCAGGTAACCAAAAGTCTAAATCTTATAAGTGTGAAGTTTTTTAAATGCATGACTGTTTTGATTGTGAAGCTTTTCAAAAGTACACATTGTACCTAGAATCAGTTATTATTTATTTAAATTAAAATATTTGAATATTATTTTCTTACTTTTTGATCGCCAAATCTCATTTGCCTTCTTGCATTTCGAGACACATTCATTCGACAAAGAAAAAGTCTTGTTTCTTCCCCAGGTGGATTTTGCGAGTTGGAACTTCGAAGAAGCTCAGCCTGTACAGTTCCATGGTCCGCCTTGTCAATAATGTCGTAGACAGAGTCGCCATGTATCAGCAGGTCCTCCTAGACAGGACAAGTCAAACCAATAAAACACACGGTCAAGTTATGTATGGAGTTGTTGATACAATCATAAAGCCATCCATAACCATCCATTGGGTTTCCATTTCATTCATCTAGATCTCATCCACTCCATCCATCAACTTAAAAGAATTCTTCGCTTACTTAACCTCGCACTGAGACTATTTAAATTATTCTTCTCTATTACAGAAGCCTCTACAATAATCTCACAGAATAATATACACTCTACCCCGTTACATGCACCTGAAGGTTATATACCCAGTAATTTATACGCTTTCTTCCTAGTCGAACTATTACAATAATAATGTTATGACCATTAAATTATTTATGTTAAATATCTGCATATAATATATATACTTAAACTTGGTATAAGAGTAAGAAATTTATGTGCATCAAGCTACAATTGTATATTTATTATGGTAGTAGTAGTGCAGCATCTGAAATGTGATATTTGGTTCACACCACAGGAGCTAAATCCTCCTTAACCATACATCCTGCGTTATATGTAAGAGGATATACTGGCAATAATGGATTTAGAATGTGTTTGTTTGTACATATGTGAATATATCCACATATTTGAAATGTGATGTGCCGTAGAATACATAAGAGAACACACAGACACACAATAGAATACAATAGCTTTGCCACACCACACATACAATTCACAACAATCCACATGCCATTATGTCTTTTATGTCTTCAAGTGTAGTATTGCTGCAAGAGATGTGATGTGATGGAGTATGACTTCCACAACCACACCACAGACTTTTCTACTCCTTTCGTACACACAATCACATCAAAACAACACAGTTCGAGAGATCAATGCTGTAATGAACAAGAAATGTGTACTGGAAGATGATTCTGTTTCAATATATTGGTGTTCTCTCAGTCTGTCCTTTACTACATACTCTTACATGTACATTGTGTTCTTTTACGCTGCTCCTTGGGTGAAGTGGTAAAAACTTGAGAATAGCTTTGTATGTCTGTTATGTGTAAGTATTGTATATTCTATTAGATATTTACAGTTCACTATTAGGTGTAAGTGAATATAATGTTATTACTTAGGTGTATTAGTGTATAATATATATAAGGTAGCACAATCTGCGTATTGTAATGGTAAGCTCCTGTCTATATTGTGATTCTGTGTTCAGTGTACAGATATACGGGCATTCATCTCAACAGGAAGATGAGCTCAGAAAAACGACCACAATGACGACTCGCTGACGCCGATGTACAACCTAGGTGGTCATCAATATCGTTAAATACATCTCCGACTGTCTGAAGAGTCCCAACACATCATTTATATCAATATCCCTATTTATTATTAATTTCATGAGCCAAGAGACATTGTCCCTCGTAGCTCTGTTCTTCTAGTAATACTAAAACAACAATCACAACAAACAACTGTCAGGCAAAACGCAAACACAAGTCAAAGTCACATGAAGAAGATGAAGACTTGAATTCAACAAAGCCAGTAACGTCAACTGCTCTTGTCCCATGTTCTGTTTTCAACTGACTTGCCATGACCGTAGTGTATGTGTCCCATCTTGTGATGACCGTACATAATAGATAAGAGAAAGACAGCAAGAAATAAAATGAAATGTACATGGGCAGTTTTTATGGGAAAAGATGCGTCATTCGTCCATGTAATATTACAATTAAATTACTCATAAAGTATTGATAGAGTGGCTGATAAGATTTATTACGGAACAGCACACAGGGTGCTGTCTGGTGATAGTGATGTAGCTAAAATCCTTATACTTGACCACTTTACGGAGTACAATTACTGTTTGGAGTAGCTGAATGATTGTGTATTTTAAACCTGCTTGCTACCACTAGGCATGTGGTTAACCCTGCATTTACGTTCCATTGTTACGATATTATACAAAATTTACGTGCATATATTTACAAGAGCACATTCACATAATATATTAGCAATGTATTAGCCAGAGATTTGTTTAAATCATTTATATGCATACCAAGACATATAATAAATGTAATGTAAGCACATAAAGAAGCTCTTATTAGAAAATGACAATGAATATATTAAAGTGATGTTAGTGCAGTCCTTCTTGGCATTTAGTAGTCTGTGGCTGTGTGTGTGTAGTGTATCATGATGATTCATGATCCATGATACCCAGTTCAGAACTTAAAATGCATCTACTAGTCTGGTATACTTACCTGAAAAATAAATACGTTATCCTGCCTACTCAAAGAATGATTAAATAAACCTTGTTTCGTTTGCAGTGCAAGTACTGCTCATCTTAAAAGCAAATGTAGAGTACAAAATTTATCTCAAGTTCCAAAGCACTATTACAGAAGTCAGTTTGTAATGTGTAAATGTATATGTGGGCACATTGTATCTGTATAAGCTGTGGTTGTACTGTACTGCGCCACTATTGCGTAGTACTGCAGGTACCAACAAAATGCATTGTGTTATGGATAACAGCGATTGGTATTGTTGTGTGAGCTATATGACTACTCTTGTGTTGCCTACACTATAAATGTCGTCTGAGATTGTGGATTTAGCAAAAGGTACGAATTAATCTAATAGATTGTTAAGCAGAGAGGTCAATGGAACGTTGATTGACATATGTGATACCCATTGCAAATGTTAATCTTCCCTCGTTTTTTCAATACTTTTTTCTTCGAGGGATAAATACCAAAGTAAGGGTAGAAAGAGATACGGTCAGGTTCTATATTCTTAAAAATATAATATTAGTATTATTATGTTAGCACAGTTTACATTACATCATAGGTTGGGTATGTAATATCTATATCTACGCAGTCAGGTAGTAGGAATACTCAATATGTACATATCCTCTTTAGGATTTAGGCTATTGCTTTGTGCTTTTGTCTATGTTGAAATTGAAAAGGAAACCCCCACCTACTACTCTTGGTTCTCAGCGTGACACTGACATTGTAAAAAATAAGAGCTTTTCCAGACAATTTTTCATCTTTGAAATCCTTTCCGTAGACAATTAATCTAGTTCGGGATTAGGACTTTGGGAACACTAAGCCCAGGTTATGTTTAGCTGTAGTTTATTCAGCTTAACTGATAACAATTTACCTTACATGAGATTGTAGCAGAGAGATATTATTCAAACAGCTCACAATAGATCTCAACGTTAACACTAGTAAAGTCAAATATCAAGTGACAGACAGGATTTTTCACTTTTGAGAATAAGATATACCTGCATTCTGCATACAACATACATAACTGTTTGCTGAGATTTAAGTATTTAACATGTACACAGCACAGCAAAATCTCAACACCTAAATCATGCCACATAAATATTATACTTTTTTATAGTATTTGTGGATAATACGCATCTGTACTATTTATTTAATATGAATATATTTTTAAATACAAAATTGTTACGAAAGTAGTAAAAATTAAACAACTCATATTGTCATTTTAGTTCAAATCAAAGTTGTTTTTTATCGTGCACTTACAAATTTTGTCCAAGCGTATAGTTTAGTAGTAGTACATATAAATGTGAAATCTTGAAAGTGTATGAATGAGAATGGTTGTTGACCTGTCTGTCTGATCTCATAGAACATAAAATACTGTACAAATCATTTAAAATTAGGAGCAGAGACAGGAAAACGTTATAAAGAGCCGAATGGGAAAGGAGATCATGGGAAAGTTAAAAATGAGTTCGCGTGCCACGAATCAAGTTGTAAAACATGCTAATTACCGGGGCTCCCCTGACAAAGCAAACGAGAATCAAGTTAACGCCCAAATGTAAATGTCACTTTGGATATATTTTAACTCAGAACATAAATATTCTGCACAGTGGGGGTACATTTTTAAACCATCCTAAACGATTTTTTTGGTATGCCGACGATTCGCTAAATCAATTTCCTTTCCTAGTCTTATTGCTCTTCTTTTAATGTTCTTCCTTCGTTCTTCCTCATGCAACAGGTACTTGTCTTATAGTAATCATGCAGGTAGTACAATATTTTCTTTTCTTTAGTGCCGCGCCGCCAATCGCCTTGTATTCATATTTGTGTGCATCTTCCTAACTTTAAGTTCATCTCATCTTCGTATAAATATCCTATGTATTAGAAACTATTATGTACCTATTTCAGAATAACATGCTGTACTAACACAGGCAATGTATATACAAAATCACTAGCCCTTTCAGAATGGGTTTGTCGTTACACAGTACTACATTCATAAATATTAGATTGAATTAGTTTATCAGTAGTAATATATGACAAAGCTACATGCATTAGTACATATAGATGCTACAGGTACATAATAGACAGAATTATTCACATACATTTAGTTATGTGTACATGTAGACATGTATTTTCAGTTTCAATTTGGTTCCCATGCTTTGGAAAGCATTTAGGTACTACATACATGTAACTGTTGTAGCATACAAACTTTTTTATTGATAGATCCATCAATTGTGCCGCACTAGAGTTCGGAGGCATTGACGTGCTTTATCGAATTTAGGTAATTAATTTTGTAGCTCACAATAAATAACTCTCATCCAATTTTCATGATACAGATCACACACCTCAGCTCTGATACACTTATCCTAGATTCAAAAAAAGATAGTTTATAATTGCTCATGTTTAAAGTTTAACTACTTGAGGAACGAAAGATAATATAGAAGGACAAAATGTTGGATTAAAATTGTAGAACAAAAGCAAAAGCTTTGATATGCTCAGCTTTGTATGACGTATCTGTACTTTCCGTTTCATATTTTCAGCAAAATTGCAAAGGAAAGACAATATATATGTCTGTTACAGATATGTAGTTGAAAAAGAGTATCAGCTACACCAGCACTGAAGATTCATAAATCATGAATGAAACATTATAGTTAAGTAAATAGATAGTGTCTATAACGATAGTTGACAATCTTAGAAACAAAATACGCTATATGTATCTATACATTGTATTCCTGATTTATTAAAAAAACTCTACAAATTAAATTTTGATTTGTACGTGTGGTTAGTCTGTTTCACAAACCATGAAAATTGTTGTTATTGTTATTTTTGGATTACGTCGGATCCGGGTCTTAAAATTAAAGTACCTTGCCGTCAAAAAGAGAGAAATGACGGCAACTAGGTACTATTTCAAAGATTCTATGACTTGACTTGCTACATCGTTCACTCACTATATGCATCACCAACCACCTTCTCTATAAATAAAGGAAAAACGATTGGCTGAAAGATGATGATGGGTATGTTGTTCTTGTACATTATATACAGGCAGTAAGTGTCACATAATTATATTTTTCTACCTGCCCGCAGAGAGTATTCATAGCTAATCATACTAAGATGTAAAGGAAAAAGAGTAGTTGTACCATATGGGTAAAGCATTATATTATGATATTATTTGTAAGAGATGAAAACACCAATAGGAGCATAGAGTAGCAGCCTGGAAAATATAGCAAGTGTATAATAGCGACGAAAAAGACGAATATAAAAGAAAATCTGTTTTTTGTGTAAGGTGATTAAAATAATTTGTAAATAAAAGGGGGAGCAGTGTCCCTATGGTTTGCTTTGCCTTCGGTTTTATTAGTGGAGTTATCAGCATAAAGCAAAAGAGTTGAATCATACAGATAATAGCTTATTATTTTCTATTATGTTTGTATGGTCAGAAATAGGTATGTATAATTGAGACGAATAAAAAGCATTGTGTCGCGAAGTCATGCTGAATTCTGGTAGCCGCTTCATATAAATACGTAAAGCTAAAGATAGCCGATGGACCCTTCTTACTAAAAATAATAATATTCATTGCAGTATACTGTATATCTAAATACAACGTATACTTGTATAAAATAAAATCAGCCCCGACTAGAAAGTACGTAACTCACCTTTTGTATTAGAAAAATATTGTATGTTGAGTTTATGTCGAAGCAATGTAGATTCTAATAGAAATATGAAGTATTCTTGCATGAAAAGCTATTAGGTAGATTCATACACACTATGAAGATTAAACATACACAGGAGATAATATTTGAGAGACAAAGTCAACGTGGCTTGGCCTGGCCCGGAGAAGTTTAATTGAATAAAAAACCTGGGGACTTATGAGAAAAAATTGGTAGACAATACGAAATGCTAATGATTTCATACAAAAAACCTACTTTCCCATGCTATTTTCACCATCAAAACAAAAGATTTCGATACACAGGAGTCCAATTCTGTAAAAAGCACCCCCCACATCGTCTATAATTGATCCACAATAACAACACTTTGAAAAATGTGTCTCATACATAAGCAGCCTCAAACATTACACCACAAAACGAAACGAAACAACAACACAACAACAAATGAATACAATACAATACAATCTAATGCAAACTACAACCTTGTGACGTCTTCTCGCATACAACTTACATCCATTCTTTCTTTACGACTTGTGTTTCTTAACATTCTTTACAGCAACAACCCAAACAGCTAATAATGCACACTAATACCTGCAGCAAATAAACTACTAACACTATTACCATAATAATTATTGTTTTAGAATTCTTACAGATGTACCTAAATAATCTTCTCAACCCATAATGAGAATTTGCAGCTACATTTTAAAATAATCAAAATCATGTCAATAATTAAAAATAAAAATTAACACAAACTATCAAGTTCAAATTAAATCCCATTAACACGGAAAACTGAACTAATTAATAACAATTCAAATCAAAATTGTTAATTAGATGATTTCTTCTTCTTGTAATACGTTAAATGAAAAGGTAATTTCTCAGTTTTTCTCTATTCATTGCTTTATTCCAAGCAGAAATAGAGAAGATTGCATTAATACTTGTTCATTTGTTTCTGTTTTTATTCTCGAAATGTTTGTGTCTTTACTTTTGCTAGCATTTCATCAGAATTTCGTGTTAGGCATGTCTACCCACACACATTCTACTTCTAGAGATACACAACTACATGAACAGTTCACACCACACAACCTTGTGCTATTGCATTACATCATATTATTATATGCACCAACAACTAATTGTAACTATTATGCTTGTTGCCCAAATACTCTAAACAGCTTTTCTGAAAGAATGTAGTACAATAGTAGTGGAACAATAACGCAATGCTATGCAATGTACCGCTTTCCCAGTAACACTACACTGGCAGCAACGGCAAAAACTTCCTTCTCATTCTCAATCTCAGCTAAACAGAAGCACTGCAAGGGAAAGAATGAAATGAATGAAACGTAAAGACAATACGAACGAATACAACAACAGAAGCGTCACAATCTCAAACTTCTTCTTAGCTTAGATATCCATGTACTATTTGTGGGTAGTGGATGAGATACTTTTTAGCTTTAGCAAACTTTATTACGCTTATACATTGTAACGTTAGAATTTTTAAGTCTGGTGGTATAGACACTTTTTTTAAATATACACAACACTATTGGTATATTTGAAGGTATCCATGATGAAAATCAACTCCCAACTGAATGTTTATTGTTTTCTGTATACGGGTGCTAATTGCGGAAGTATGCTTTTTAATTTACCTCCATCATCCAACCTATTCTTCTCTTTTCTTTACAGCTAATGCCATTATTTTAGCAACATTCAAAACCTTGCTTTACGTTTCTTCCGATGTCGTTACATTGTGGATCTTGTGGAGACTTGTACAACTTAGTGCATTCACGAATATGAATATAGCAGTAAATTGCTCCTAGGTATTTCGTAAGAAGCTAATAAATGAAATCTATTCATAGGTTTCCTTCGTTCCTTGTGTATACTATTTAGTATGCAACAATTTATATCGAAACTATCGATAGATTATTAATAAATGCGAATTCGTGAGCAAGTCTTAATTTAGTGGTGCTTTAAGGTACGAACTTAGTCAAAATCTGTAAGGAAATGAATGAGAAAATAAAAGAGATGCTTATAGAAGAAGACAACGCGCTTAATACAGAAGCTCAAAGAAAATTGTTGGAAATTAAACACTCTATTCACTAAACAAGAGATTGTTGAGTGAGTTATTTCAGCTTGATTGCACCCAGTGCCAATTCTGCCAATTAATGTATAGGCACTCACACATTTGTAAGAGATATTTTTTACTTGAGGGAGGGAAATGAACCTAAAACAATATGCAGTGTGCCTTACACGGCCAAAATGTGGACGTCAACAATGTAATGACAAGTGCTATCGGTGTCGCGTGATTCTTAATTAATGCAGTATTCTTATATTGCAGTGTAAATAATGTGGCTGCGTACTTTAGGCTGTACCTACAGAAGGTAGACATTTTTTATTCCTACCTACTTACTTATTATTGTGCCTACACAAATAAATTTTCTTTCAATGTATTCAAAACAATATTTTAAGGCATGAATGCTGTATTCTTAGGTATTAGAATAGTAAGTACATGCATAATGGGGATGCAGATAAAATTCTTATTAAATTTACATGAACAGTTTTCAGTCTATTGACTTCTACGGACAGATCCGTGCATATAGGATGCATAGTAAGTTAACATTGACAAGATTTCCGTTATCTTTGTTCAATGCATTAATTTCATTCTATTGTTTTATAGGAAATCGCATAAAAGTTGTAGCCACGTCTTCAAACAAAATTTTTAGCATAAAATCACAATGCATTCAATATAATATATTGTATTATTACAAATTTAATATAACATAGCGTATCTCATCTGAAAATCTTTATCTTATCTACAGGCATAAGTAACAACCATAAGTTTCAGCCAGCACTTGAAGCACCAGGAGTAAAAGTTTTTGATTTCCTCCTCATAATATTATTATGATGGTGGTGGTGTGCCTTACAGTTTGAAGATAGCGATCCCGATACGCATAAAAATTAACCAGTGGTATGTCTGCAAAATACAAAGGATTTGGAAGGAGCAAGCACATCTATCATACGAACATCTCGAGGGATTTATTGGCTTATTATAATAATGTAAATGTGTTTTTGATGGAAGTTACGACGACAGATCAGTTTCCTTCTTTTCATATCAAGTCTTTTATTTAGATTCAGATTGAGATTCTAAAGAAATTGCTCGAATCCAAAGGAAAATTGTCTCTTGTAAAGCGTCCAGAACAGAGAGAAATGGAGTATAACATGATAATATAGCAATAGCAATAATGCAAATGATGATATGATGGCTATAGCATGCCACAAATACTTTTTAGCTCTCTCTGTCTGGTTGAACTGCGTCTTTTGATGATTGCCTATACTGTGATATGTCGTTGAGTGGATTAAAGTGCGAGATACTCTTTGGAGAAGGAATTTTGGGTTACAGGTCAGTGTCCAAAGGGCCAAGTCGTGCTCAATTGCCACTCAGATATAATCTGGTAGATCACAAGAAGTGTGCGGCGGTGCTTGCTCAGAAGAAGAGAAGGACCACATTTCTTTCACGACTCAAGATCCATATCTTGCTCCTCTATCTCTTCTCAACATCCCTCTCTGACTATTGCTTGTGTTATTCTGCCTTCCCTATATCCAAAGGCTTCCTCTTCAGACTATTTATCTCTCTCTCGTCTTGTTCTGTCTAAAGATCTGTTCATTTTTACTACACAACTCAACAGTTACGTAGAACACGTCAATGTATTTGTATGCATAGGTATATATAGGCATTTAATTGTAATATATTCAAACCTAGTATTCGTTCGTATTTTTCTCCGATCTATATACCAACTCAAAAACTTCCATTATCAATAGACACAGATTTTACACAGTTCATGACTCAATATCAAGTACCTGCATCATTATGTCTTTATATTTGTATACTCCGTACGTTATGGGTTATACACACAATTACTTATTTAGTTCCAATATGAGATAAGTTTAATAACTATAGGTAATAGCAGTATATTTTAAAGATTGCATACGAGCAGGTAGTAAAATGGGAATTTAGATAGGAGAGTGTGTAGTATGAAGGCCTTTTCCTTCAATTTGATTTGTTGAATAGAGAGAAATCCCCGACAAGAATAGAAAATGAAACCAGATGACTATTTCATATTATCCATCTCTATCTGTGAGCATCCCATCCACTATTATCGCATTGAGTCATTTACAGTGTATGACAAGCGTTCGTAATCGATTACAAATTCATAATGACTGTCCGTTCTTGTCTAATTGACATCTCACAGGTGTTTGATTTCGGTCGGCGATTCTCATCCCAGGTTTTCATTGTCCAGCAGTCATTCATTCATTTCTACTTCAGTCAATCACAATCTAATCAGTTTTTCGTCGTACTCTTCCACAATCCGAGTTTGGTACAACTGCTCCCAATTGATATATCAATTCAAATTCATTGCAGCGTACATTACTATTATCAACTCACCGTTGCACATTGTTGCCTTCGTAAAATCATAATTATGTACAGACAGCAAGCTATGAATCAGATTTAGTATAGTGTTAAATATGCATTGTGATTTATTATGTGTGGTAATGGCAAAGAATGTGGACACGGGATGCGTTGTACGTATTAAATGTGGATAATGTATTTATAATATTCGTAGTAAATGAAGATGAGATAATCTGTTCCCCCTGCATAGGCATACGAACAAATGAATTCGTACGAGAATTGAATTTGATCGAATTCTGATTAGAGAAGAATGTATTATGATGTCAAAATAATAACAATAAACGTCTGTATTTGTATTTAGTATTATAGCTGAAAAGACATTTTCGTGTATAGAAGGTGTGTGCAACTAAGTTTTGGAAATATCGCTTCATCTTCAAGAATGTGTCCACGTCAAACTAAATACAAATGAAAGATATAACAGCAAGTAACAGAATAAAACGCTGTACGTACTGTAGTAGGCAAATTGGAATTCATTTTTTACGTGTACCCCGTATACCCCATTACATTAGGATGAGCTGTGTATAAGAAATGGGAATCTTGAAATCACAGTTTGTAAATTAAAAATGAACTACATTACCAAAAGTTACTCCTAAATTGTCGTTCCAATCACATCACATGTGTAAACGACATTTTTCACTTAAAAAAGGGTATCGCCAGATTTTTTGTCTTTCTAACCTAAGCAAAAATTATCAATTTGCAAAATGAGAATTATAAAATCAAGAAAGCGGTTGCCAATTGGCGATGCCGTACGAACGATACGCTAAATTAATAAAATCAATGTTATAAAACAATTCTATTGCAGTTTACATGAAGATAAATCTGGTACCATTGTTGAACTTTATTAAAATATTTACTATAAATCAATGTTATCTATTATGTGTATTTGTGTAATGTGTAGTTGTACCATTACACGTTATATCATTATTATTGTATAGTCCATCTCCATTTTTGTACCTTTACACAGACCAAAACTATCATCCATGCAGTCATTTCCATTACAGGTTCATCACAGTGTTATCACATCAGTAATTCTTTCTTAAAATTGAAATTAATGTGCTGTTCAACGAAAAGTAATAAAAGCTGACTGAAAGTGCAGAATGTTTGGATGATGACATAATGAGCAAGAAAAGAAGGCATTGAACCTGATATATTTATTTATACAGGTGTATAGCTTATGTAAGTACAATTTGTGAAAATTGCCCTTTTGAGTAAACATTCCTAGAATCTTTCCGCAAAATTCATTTAATCAAACCAAAAGTACCTACTACTCTTTTTAAAATGAGATTAATTGAATTTTCTCTGTGGACAGTACTTAAAAAACATGAATTTCAAATCTGCGTGTTCTGAAGTAGAAATGGTGTACTACAAGAAAGATGACAGTTTATTCAGTCAGTTCTAAGGTACATAAAGTAATCATGAAACCAGTTTAGCTTAAAGCTTAAGGTAATAGTGTCTACTAATAGTGATACACTCTGTGTAATTATGGTAATAGTACATAATCATTGAAATAATGTAAATCTGCTATAAAATAATATATGAACATATCAACCAGATGATACTCATCGTCTCTATTACAATTTACATTACGTAAAAGAACTCAACCACCACACCGTACTATTACAGTAGTACGGTGTGGTGGTGGTAGGTTATAGTACTCCTATAGCAAGAACATTTTTTCTACCGCCGCATCTTTCCTTTCCTACTTGAAATAATTGTTTCAGCAGCTTTGCCATACGTACTGCCGCATTCTATTGGTAGCGCGACTACCTACCTAACTACATATAGAATCTAAATGGTAAAAAGTGGAAAGAATACATAAAGACACCATCTTAAAATTACTATGCATACATACACTTACAAGATTCATACTGACATACACACATAATAAACACAAATCACAGAGAATCCTATAATATAATATAGGTACAACAATGTGTACTGTATAGTATAGCGTGATGCATTGCACTGCCTTCTTCTTCATATAGCCATAAAGATAATGATAATGAAATCAGTGAATTTTTTGACGTAGATAATGATAATGCCATGGTCGTTTCTATTGTCGCCACCGCATTGCCTTACTACTATCAAACACCTTCCTCCATTCTTTCCTTCTTTCAACTGTATTGCAGTAAATAAATAAATAAAGATGCCTTTCTTAAATATAAATACAGCTTACGATGAGAAAACGGTGTATATGATGCCACACCACGAGCAATCCAAATATATGTAATGTACATACCTACCTATACACTTATGCTACACTACATCAACAATCTAGTACTACTCTGAACAAAATGTACATACTTATCAACTACCAAAAGAAAGCAAACGAAACTACTGTCATCACAATTTCCCTTCGTGATGATGATGATTCTGTGAATTTTATAGCGTTTTCGATATGCATTTAGAGATGTAGACGACACATACTTCGATATAGTAGGCATTATGCCTTCTATTTATCATATTTATTTATATTTTCCTACTTGCACATTCCCTATATGACTATACGCAGGTGGAATAAGTATAAGTAGAACAAAGTATCTAGAAAATCACTCAATTTCTACTAAAAACATCGTGTCCACCAAACTCCTCCCCACAATCTCGTCTCAAGTAACTCGCACACTCTTTAGTAATAATTCAACACATACCATAAGCAAATAAAGTGTATTCCATTAGACGAAACTCCGCCTTGACTTGAATTTCTCATATTATCACCGTCATTATTATTATCATCTACATCACCTTCATTATCATCATCACCAAGCTCAGCCACCAAACCAGCCAACCAACCCATGAAACCATCTTCAAACTACTGTAACTCCAACTATTCTACACATTCACACATTATAAACGTAATACTCCTTCTATATACGTTCTATCGTTTTCCGCTTTCATTCAACACTGCAAGTATAAGCACTGCCTGTTTACGTGATGATAACAGGTGAAATATTATTACATCGTACAACTCAACATTTTAAAACGCGTACGTACATATAAATAAGTAGCCATTACGTTACATTACATTCCTTATCGTCATCGTACATTCATGCGTTCATTTTACTACACACAGACAGTGCAGAGCATTCACAGAGAGAGAGACGAGAGATTCATTCACAAAATCAGGACGTGAAGAAAGCTTGACTGGACTGCCTTAGCTTTACAGGATGGAATGGATGATTTGATTGTCTGTTAATGGATGTGTCTGACATGACAGTCTCTCGTCTACTGTCTAACCTGCCATTAGCTATTTTTACTCTTACAAACACTCACGTATAAATAATACATAAGAAATAACAGTATAAAAAGGTCTCCCAAGACTCGACTGTCTTTTTTATGGTTTAGCTGCTGCTGCTGAACCAAAAACTCAAGTGTCTGATGCGATATGATAATATTAAATCTTTCTGTGATCTTAAACTGAATTGAATACTATTTAGTGTGTTAATATAAGTTATAATGCAATTTGCAGTTATGTGTTGTGCAATGGTTTTGCTTTCCTCCTCCTGTTAGCACAAAATGACTATTACAATTACAATTCAATGAGTAATATAACAATCAAATCAATAAAAAATGTATCTCTACACAGCACGACCTACTACGGACAATTTGTAATGCAAATCACCATGCAATTAACACATTAACACCACGAAATCTCATTTGCACTCTATAATCCTGGCATATAGGGACCAATATCTATATCCAGAGTGGCTATGTCTATTCTATAGTGAAATGTGTGTGTGGAACAAATCGACAAATTCAAACTGTATGCTCAAACCACAACATTATATCCTTTAAGACCCGATACACGCTGTGTGAGCTTTTCATCTTATAATGTGCCTTTGTAATGTAATGTGAATTGGTTTGGTTGAATTAAGCATGAGCTGTAGTAGAAATGGATGGTGTACCTGCACCCTGCACCTACTGATTGATTGACTGGTTTTTTCATACATGACCAATTTGTTTCTTATGTTAGTCAAGTAAACGGTCTAGTGTTTTGCTGATCTGGCTAGAGTACACGTTGTTAGTACAGCAGAAGAAGAGAGCAATAGAATTTTGAATGTGGACGTTGTGCTCGTAATTATTATTATCATTTCTTTCCCTTGGAGCGAGCTAAGGTAGAGCAGGCCACCATCAATTCATCTGTGCAAAGTAATTGCTCCAAATGTTACATTAGAGCTGATAGTCCCAGATGATTACTGTTTGTTATACTAAAGAGTTTCTTTTATTTTGTAGTTAGGTTCCTTGGTACTCCTTCCTATTGCAGAGAGGACTTATACGGCAACATGGTTAATGCATTAGCTTAGCTATGTGCATTGATTTTGATTTCTTCCTTGTACCTCTCTCGACTTTATCAATAATAAGACTCTGTGCAGTGGTTTATTGTTACATTGGCCACAGGCTACTCATTTTGTATCCCTCTGAGAACAGGTCAAAGTTCATTTATTAACTACACGGACTCACAATGTGATAAGCTGCCCTAATAATAAGAGTAATGATTCTTCATTAAAGATCAAGATCAGTTTCTTTCCACTTGTGGAGTATTTTATACTTATACTTTAGCAGTATGGGAACTACTACATAGTTTACATAGGTTATACCTTTACAAGTTAGTAATGCTGTTTAGAAATGCTATGCTATGTAGCAATAACTTATTTATCTACTTCAGGATGAAACTAAGTTACTCACTTGTCGTTTTGTCTCATCTTCCCTGTGTTATGTGGCAAGCCAATAGCCATAGCCACAGGTAAGAAGGAAATATATAAATAGCTTTTATTAGTAGAATGAAGTAGTAGGGAGTAAGGAGACATCATCGTAGGCTTGCTGATGTTCATTCACTTAATTCTCATTTCATTCATGAACATTCATTCATAGTCTTGCCTGAATATCCATTATACATTTTTGCTATGTGAATTGTTGTAAGCATCTTGAGTAAAATCTTATAGGATGGGCTTCAGGGATTATAAACACAAGGAATGAATCTGTCTGTCTGGAGTCACATTCACAATAAAACAATAATAGATGAAAGAATGTATATATATGCATGTATGAATCCGTAGGTGGACTCGGGGAACAGTACATTGTATTCTCACAAGTAAAAATACCACCATGGAGCTTTGTGCAAAGCTACAAGAACAGTATTCTAGATAACTATCTGTATGCACAAGCACCAATTGCATTCAGAATCAGAAATAAACAAAGTAGTAGAAGCAGATTTAAGCACAAAAGGTATTGACAAGCTTTTTGACATAAACAAAGCACGTTGTAATAAATGCTTAAGCAACAATGTAGTGGAATTTCTCAACGCAAAACATACTTCGGATGAAAAATCCAGTCATACCAAGCCAAAAAGTTCTAATCCACTACTTACTACTTACCTAATTTTGACATAATTAGGAATGTATTTTTTATTAGAGTAGAATGAAGCATTTCTGTTATAACAATTGTTGCTTATTGTTACCTACTTATAATTTATAATTGTTGCTTACAGAATGTAAATGAAGACAGACAGGGGTTACAATTGCAGTTACAGTATACTTGTAACATGTATTAATTTATTTCTATCTTCTGTCATTATTTTTCCATATTGTGTCCGGGATGCATATAACTTAATATAAACGCTACTTTAATAACATTAGTTGTGTCGGTAGGATAAAGGTAATTTAAAAATGAGACCATCATGCCATCATTACATTCAGAATTCTAAATGTCAAAGTGCATTACAATCTATTCTCTTGTGTTAATACTGTTAATAATTATAATGTAGAAAATTTCGTTATTGGTTCTTATTTCACACATTGTAATTTTAACACGAAAAACTATTGAATTATTCAAACTGTTATTCTATTAAGGCTGGGCTTATAGGTAGCAGGTGGGGCGTTTCGGTCCATACCCTTCCTATGTATTCTGCGATTCCATTTTCAGGCCACAGCTTTTGACCGATTTCTTTC